>JAQMCW010000008.1:1074601-1092780 GCA_030068335.1 Chrysichthys cranchii | reverse complement strand
GCAGCACTGTGTCTCTGAGCTCCGTCCAGCCGCGACACCCCGCTACACAAATACTGAGCTCCGCCTACAGACAGCCGTCGCTGAAGCTGTTCCATTAATAATCACAAAAAAACCCTGCGGTAATGCACTGTACAGTACACCGATACGCAAAGTGACTCCGTGAGTTACGGGAGAGAGTGGGGCATCACGCGAGGCGAGTTATCTGGGCATCGTCCGCGCACTTCCGGGTGTCGGCCGTGTACTTTGGGGTGTCGTCCGCATAATTCCGGGCGTCGTCCGCACATCCGCGTACGTCATGAGCTGTTATGCTGGCCTGCCTGTGAGGCCTGCCCGGGAATTATAAATACGTTCTAAAGATTTCACAATTTTTAGTGTAACGCAATTGTCACTCTAACTTCGAAATATCGTAAGTATTTACAATAACATCGTAACTTGGGGAACACCTGCAACACTACTGAAGAATCATCCCTTAAACCTACGGAATCACAATTTGAGGATGGAAGAGGGAAAAAGAATGTAGTACATGAAACACAGAGCGAGGGAACGATTGTAAAAGATTGAAAGAGTTAATCAAATAGGCAGACATCGTGGTGGTGGCAAGAATTTGTGCGCAGAAGGAATACGTAAAGAAATGCAGAAAATGTGCCAGGACTACACTCGGTTTGGGTGAACAGCCGAGAGCTTGGAACATCTCTGTTCTGAGTCCTGATTAGTGTTTATCCCCACGTAACCCTGCATCCTGCGAGCCATTTAAACCAGCACGAACACGAGGTTCAGCTGGATATCTTACCATTACACGTAGTTCATACAGGATTGGTGTACGTTGTGTTTATTTGATTTCCATTTCAAAAGGAAAATTCAAAACCCAAGGACACGGATTTTTATCGTATTTTGTGTTTTTTCACGCAACACAAGAAATTCGTTCAGAAAGCATCGTGTAATTCTGAGCGTTTTTTTTGGCTAATTAACCCAAACCCCCCCCCAAAACAACAACAACTAAATATCAAGAACATACAGTGAACTCAGATTACGGGATGTTGTAGGGAAAGCTTCCGCTCTGGACGCAATACAGTGCTGAGCTCCAGTAACACTAACAGGACAAACACTAAACTGCACGAAACGCTACAGGACACCAGCAGGGGGCAGCAAAAATGTCATTTATTTTTTTGTGACCGAAATAAAAATAGTCAAACAACTGCATGTATATGGAAAAACACACACACACACACACACACACACACACACACGTACCCAGAATGGTGAGGGTAAGCAGAAGGTTGCGTGCAAACCAGCCACAGTGTTGTTGTAAAAGACCTCCTTTAGGCTCTGCCTTCCCTTCCTCATCAACCAGGCCGTCTCCACCCATCTGTTTCTCCGACTGATGATTCTTCATCCTACCTAAGAGACAGAACGAGACCCAGAGCGACAGACAGAGATAAAAAAACACAGAGAGAGAGAGAGAGAGAGCGAGAAACACTCAGAGAGAGACAGAGAGAGAGAGAGAGAGAGAGAGAGAGAGAGAGAGAGAAACAATCAGAGAGAGAGAGAGACAAACAGCGTGAGAACAATAGAAAGAAGAAGAGAGAGAGAAAAACAAAGTGTGAGAACAGGTGAGAGAACAGCAAACAGACAGACAGAGAGACAAACAGAGAGAAAGAGAGACAGACAAGCAGAGAGCGAGAGACATCGCATGAGAACAAGAAAAACAGACGAACTGACACACACACACACACACACACACACACACACACACACACACACACACACACACACACACACACACACAGAGAGAGAGAGAGAGAGACAGACAGAGAGCTCAGGAGAATGAGAGACAGACAGACAGACAGACAGAGTGAGAGATTTTCGAGCTGATAATTACGGTGTGTTTAAAAGGTCAGTGGTTTAGTGAGTTTTCTGATTGCGGTTTTGTTCCTGTGTTGCTCTAAAGGTCACTCGTCCCACAGCCCTGTAAACACACCTCTCCACACCACACTTGGCCCAGAGGAATGCAATTTACACAGTTTTCCACTTGCACCACAAACACAAGTCTATCACGTGCACCAGTACTGGAAGTCTGTCTCACCCAAATATCTCCCTTCCTGTAAATCTCTGCCTCACACACACACACACACACACACACACACACACACACACACACACATACGTCCAGTGCTAAACCAGTGCTCATTATCACACATCATCCAAAACACCCAGTGTTTGAAATGAACCCAGGAAACTAAGCCACTCGTTCCTGGGATACTGAACAACCACAGAAAAGTGGAAAATATACCAGAATGTATAGATATACAGGTAGTCCTCAGGTTACGATGGAGATTCTAGCGGTCCGCTATACCCATCGTAAGTGGAAAATATCGTACGTCAAGCTTAGCCTAGCCTACCCAGGAGTCTTCTCCTGTCGGAGACATGCTGGGCGTTTAGAAGACATGCTTTTGAATTAAAATAAGCTCTTGAAGCACACAAAAAAACGGCGGTAATGCACTGTACAGTACACCGATACACAAGGGGACTCTGTGAGCCGCAGGAGAGAGTGAGGCATCACGTACATACGGGGAACGTCCGAATGTATCGTGCGTCATACGCTGTTGCACGTATTTTACACTTTTTAGCATATCGCAATCATCATTGTAACTTCGAAAAATCGTAAGTCGGACCATCGGAACTCGGGGAGCACCTGTACTCGTTCTGACAGAACACTTAGATCAAATTAGTTGTCAAACACACATACACACACACACACACACACACGTTTCTATAGGCACAACCCTAACCCTGAGCCATGGTTGTCTGTCTCTGTGTGTCGCCCTGCGCTGGATTGGTGACCTGCCCAGGGTGTAACCCCGCCCCTCTCTCACCCGAAGTCAGATGGGATTGGCTCCGGCTTCCCCCCGCGACCCTGAACAGGATTAAACACCAGATGTGTGAGTGAGTGTTTGATTCCGCGTGTACCACAGGAAATTTCCAAAGCTAACATTTTCTTTCATTAAAGAACCAGACATTTAATGTTGTGGAAGATGTGTGAAACAAGTTCTCACTTACTGCACATGATAGCAGCGATAAACAGTCGTCCCCTCACCAGCCTCTCAATTGTCTTTCTCTCAAGGTTAATAATAATTTTTTAAAAATATCAGTTTGTTACCTCATTTGACCGAGGAACCGCAAAGAAGCGCAAACTCCTCTGTCCTGAAGATGGAAAAGAAAATCCCATCGTTACAGCTTTACCTCACAAAGTCACTGTGACAAAGCTCTGGTACTGGAGACTCCTTTCCTAAATGTTCAATAAATGCCCAGTGAGCCTTAATATAAACCTGTGATACTGTCAGAGCTGCACTTTGTGTTTTTTTTTTTAGGATTAATTAACCAGGCATTCAGTTCGGTTTAAAATTCACTCCCGGTTTATTCCAGGTCCGTTCTCAACTTTTTATTGATCCAGGTCATTTAGTGAGTCTTCTCTTTTGAGCGTACACCTCGCTTTGAATGTACACTTCAATTCCATTCGTTTCGTTCTATTTTACTGGGTGGGTCTGGGCGTAGATTTCGATCTCTAATGAAGCTGCACCATGCACCAGGAGGAAACACAATGAAGAACCTTCGAGAAGAACCAGAGTCAAAAGGGAACCTCTTTCGGGTGACACCAGATAATAAGTTCGCCCGCTCCAGATCATGTAAGGCCCTGCCTGGCTGGAGTGTGATCATGTTTTACTTTCTTTTGTTTTATAAATGTCCCCGAGTTGTTTGAGGTCAGTAATCCCCTGAAGACTTGTTTTCAGGTGAAGAGCCTTGTTTTGTGGCTTTCATGGTTTTCATTTTTGGTTTTCACGATGAGCTTGTTCGCAAGTACGTTGTGATCCTCTTCTTCTGGCCTTAAAAAAGGTGTGATTCACGGATTGGGTAAAGATTCATATTCTTAGCTGCCAAAAAAAAATTCTTATATAATACAAAAATGACAGTTTCAACAAGTGAACATACAGTTGCAATCCTAAGCTTACACACACTCATGAAGGACGTGAACCTCATGGCAGGATTGGGCTTTCAATGATCTTTTTGTTTTTAATTTATGGAAGAATGACAACATTTTTACATACTATCTACATAAATCAACACAGGGTCAAAATTAGACATGCAGAACATCTAATATTTGGTTAAATGTCCCTTGGATGCGTTTGGTAGCCATCAAGAAGCTTCTGCGGAATTCTGGTTGGATATTTGACGGCTTTTCTTGACATAATTGGTAGATTTCGATTAAATTGGTGTGTTTTCACATGGACACGACTTTCAAGCCACAAATTTTCGATATGGTTGAGATCAGGACTTGTTTTAAGCTTAATGCTAGCCTGCTTTATCCCTTCCACAACCAGCTTTGATGTGTATTTGGGATCATGGTTCTGATGGAACATCCAACTGTGTCCAAGGTTCACCTGTCTAGCTGATGGTTTGAGGTTCTTCTGAAGAATTCTGAGGTTCTTCATTACTCCATTCACTTTGTGCAATGCAGTAGTTCCACTGGCAGCCAAACAGCCCGTCGTGTATGATGCTACCACCAACACGCTTCACAGCTGCTACAGTGTTCCAGTGTACCTCTGCTCATCGTGGCCTACATTTTTTATCTACAGACTCCCACTGATGTTTCCTATGAGAACTAAAAGCAAAGAACTCTTAATAATCCACTGAACTCTTAAAGAAGAACCTTTTTATTTTCTAAGAGTGTATACAAGACGTTCTCCAAATCTCCAAGTGTGGGATTCCAAGTCGGGTTCCTCTAAAGTCTTTGAGGTAGACAAGAGTTCCTGGATGAGTTCCTGTTCCTTATTCTCCTTGGTTATGTGGCATTTCCTCTTGCACCTCACTGTACTCTAATCACACACACACACACACACACACACACACACACATCCTCACCACATCATTCCCTTCTCATCTGCTCCTCATTCCAGCCTCAGACTGGAAATCCTTCACAAATTAATAGCGTGGTGATACAGACTGTGTGTGTGTGTGTGTGTGTGTGTGTGTGTATGTGTGTACCTAACCCACAGGGAATGTGTTAAGAGGAGTGTATGGGCTGTGATGTGTGTGCAAACTTTCTTTAAAATGTATTTCATTAGTGTTTCTACAAATGTCATAGACTTTCCTACCTGCCGAATTCTGGATTGTGATTGGTCAGAAGGTGCTGATTAATTTTCTGTAACAGCAGATGTGAGACTAGTGCAGATGCAAATCACAGGTTAATATGCATACACACACTCTTTCTAAGATGTAATCGTTTCTATAGTAGCAGCTCATTCACAGGTACAGCTAATAATTACAGGCGCTCCCCAAGTTCCGACGGCCCGACTTACAATTTTTCGAAGTTACGATGATGATTGCGATACGCTAAAAATTGTAAAATATTCAGAAAATACTTACGATTTGCAGGCAGGCATCCCCAGCGTAACAACGTATGACGTACGAGATGTTCGGACGATGCCTGGATGTACGCGTCACTCGCCTTGCGTGATGCCTCACTCACTCCCGCGACTCACAGAGTTCCCTTGTGTATCGGTGTACTGTACAGTGCATTACCGCCTGTTTTTTCTGTGCTTCAAGAGCTAATTTTAATTCTAAAGCATGTCTTCTACACACCCAGCATGTCTCCTACAGGAAAAGACTCCTGGGTAGGCTAGGCTAAGCTAATGGTTCGACGTACGATATTTTCCACTTACGATGGGTATAGTGGAACGCATCTCCATCGTAACTTGAGGACAACCTGTACGTGTTAAGAAAATCAGTAATATATTTATGTTTATGCAACTGGCTGCATTCATTTTTTCATACATACACAACGGAGGTGCCAAATATACACGGGTTTTATGTATTTAAACATAAACATAAAGTATAAACTAGGCTTTTGTGGTTTGAGAGCTTAATAAACACTGCACAGAAAACTGAGCCGTTCATTCATTTGACTCATGGAAGGAATCTGATTCAGAGTCATAATTTCACAAACAGGAACAGGACAACTCCAGAACCAATAAAGACAATAAATACAAATCAAATACGAATAGCGCATTCAACAGGACCTGAAAGTCTCACAACAACTAAAGTAAGATCATCTGATCAGCTACATCAGACATGTCAAAATGGGCCTGATAAACCTGATCTTTATATTCAAACAGAGACAGGAAGTGAACACACACAGGTGTTTCAACACACATGTTACGGTAAGTAATGACTAACTGTAAGTAATGGAGCTAAAGCCTTGGTTTGTTTTTGTTTTGCTTTGGTTGCTTAGGTTTTGCTCAAACTTTGCCCCAGCTCTTGCTTTTCCTTTCATCTAAAAATCTCGGCGCCAAAAAAAAAACAAAACAAAAAAAAAACGATTAGATTTGCGCAATAACTCAACCAATTACAAATACCTGGAGTACAGATCCCGGTGTTTAAGTGCCCCCAACGTGCGTGGTTGTCATTACTGCGGATAATTTTACAAGCTCCTGTTCTGCTTGGAGCTTGGGCGGAGTCGGACAGAAGAGGCACACTTTATTCTCCGTGAGATCTCCATCAGAAAGCCGACATGTTCCGGGTCTTAAAGGCTCACAAACACACTTACAGTATGAGCACACCGGACAGCTTCCAGCTGTTTGTGAGTCAGGAACCTCCATCTTCCCAGACAGTGTTTTGATTAGAGAGGGATAAACTGATGCTCAGAGAGAACGGCTGCCAGCGACGCAGAAAAGCAGGTCAAATCTGCAGGAAAAACTGACCACGGAACATGCCAAGATTTATATAAAAAAAAAAAAAAAACCCCAAAAAACCAAAAACCTCTCCTTAAACTCTTCGTCCAGATTTATCCATCCTTGAGTCAGGACTCGAGACCAGAAGTAATATCGTGAGCTGCTCCCAGTGACATCAGAAATACTTCAGCTGCTTATTTAGGCCTGGAGAACATTTTCAGTGGCTATAATCAGCATGGTTCTTGTAGTCACCCTGGTATGTTTTGCACATCTAGAATATTAAAAGCGGTATCCATTAAGATTATCTGCTAGGAGGCCTGATGTGTAGCCCGTGCTCCAGTTCATCCCACAGGCGGTCAGTCGAGTTGAGGTCAGGGTTCTGTGCAGGAACCTCAAGTTCTTCCACTCCAACCTTAACCTTTACACACCATATCTTCACGGAGCTTGCTGTGTGCCTCACAAGTTACCTAAACATAACTACATGAGCCAGATAGATAACACTGGAAGTTTCACTGGTTCCTCAAGGGTCTAAAGGTGAAGGGCCATAGGCAAGTCCTTTACCTATCACTCATGCCACCTGCCCAAACTTCTTCCCCAACACATTACTCAACATTCTGACCAATTAAGGTAGCACATGAAAGCACAAGAGACTTCCTGCAGCCTGAAGACACCCCATTCTACATGAAGACCTTCTGGTCTACTTGCTGGCTTGGGTCTTGGAGACACTCTTTAGTGTTTATTTTCAGTCCGTCAAGATCGGGGAAGGATCCCCTAACCAGATATGGATCAACAATATGATGAATTTGGGATGTATGATTTATAATCCCACTATCCAGTGCAACTCAGAAAGATCGATCTGGAGTCTGGTTCCTTCCAGGGTTTCGTCAGAACTGGATTAAAACTGTTAAACTGTGAAAAGACCTTGAAAAAAAAAGTCTTTACCATAAAGTCTTTACCGAAAGGTACTTACGTAATGCAGCCACCATGCCAGCCATTCCACGCCCATCCCATTCCATGTATCCACGCCAACTCAAATCCCTGCCTAATCCATGCCTGTCTTATTTCACACCCATCCTAATCCATACCCATCTAAACCCATGCCCGTCTTACTCCCATCCAGTCATAATCCATGCCTAATTCATGCACACCTTATTCCAAACCAAGAGTAATACATCTAATCAATGCTCCGCTTATTCTACCTCCATCTCATTCCACACCCATTCTAATCCACGCCCAGCCTAATATCCATGCCTGTGTTATTCCACTCCCATTTTATTTCATGCTCACTCACCTCAACTCATCACAAGCTAGAGCCCAGACCAAACAGGCGTGCTGTTAAAGCTCTACATGACTTCTAGAGTGCACCCTAGGTGGCTTCCTGTGTCAGAGACTGCTCCTGAACACACTCAGACCTCTTTGAAGGCACCGTTGATTAGAGTGAAAAACAAACTCTATGGCTAATTAACTCAGATTCACTAGAAACATCTGCATGGTGAGGATGATCAGGAAGGCGTGCGTACGCCGTCCAACATGGCTCACAAATAAGAGTGACATCATATGCACAACACAGCTGTCTTCACCATAATAAAAGTGTGTATGAATCATGAAACATAGCAGCAGCATGCTGGGTGAGTAATTTGTTGTTCCATCCGGCCTTGGTTGGAGATCTTGGTCATTCTTGCTCTGTCTCGTCTTGCGATGCTTATCTCAGATGTGAGCCTGAGACGCCGTCTGAGTTATTGATTGGCACGTTACGTTACATTACATTACGGTCATTTGGCAGACGCTCTTATCCAGAGCGACTTACATTTCTATCTCATTTATACAACTGAGCAGTTGAGGTTAAGGGCCTTGCTCAAGGGCCCAACAGTGGCAGCTTGGCAGTGTTTAGATTTGAACTCCCAACCTTCCGATCAGTAACCCAATGTCTTAACCCCCGAGCTACCTCCTGCATGTTATTTTATTGGTATGTTTTTGAGGCATCGGTGGATTCAAATTAGCCGACATTTAAACTTTAAATATTTATGAAAACAGCATGGTGGCAGTCGTGAGCACTGTCGCCTCACAGCAAAAAGGTTCTGGGTTTGAACCTGAGCAGCCGACTGGGACCGTTCTTTGTGGAGTTTGAAGGTTCTCCCCATGCCCGGCCAGGGTTTCCGCTGGGTACTTCTTCCCTCAGTCCAAGGCCGTGCAGATTAGGTTAACGGGCTTTTCGAAATTGCCCACAGGTGTGAATGAGAGTGTGAACAGTTGTTCGTCTCTGTATCAGCCCTGTGATAGATTAGTGCAAGTCCAGGGTGTACCCCATGTCTCACCTAAAGTCAGTTAGGACTGGCTCCAGCATCCCCACCACCCTGACAGATGAGCAATAAAAATAATGAATGTATGGATAATTTGGATGCTGGAATATTAGCTTTCGGGGGTGACATAAAATCTATACACATCTGGCCTGACAATTTGGTTGCTCCTTTACATTCTGGGAGGCTAATGCAGCTCCATCTAGTGGTGCTCCCAAGCCTACTAAAACGCCAGCGCTACATAAAGTTAGGGTAAGTAGGCCTGTATATGCGTTACCTAAAACTCTGGGTCTGTAGGCCCTGGGGTAGAGCTTTGATTTAGACTATTGTAGCATACTCCATTATTAATCTCTAAAGGAAATAAATCAGCCATGTGTAAATAGATAAGCACACTTTCATTTTGCCTGCTATAGTTCTCCATAGGAAAACACTTGCCAAGTTTCAGCTGCGCAAATATCTCTTAACGGTGGTGAAAGAGTGTGTCTTATTGTCAAGATTTCAACTACAAGCAACAGCATGTGAGATCAGACCACGAAACAAACCTAAAACAAGTAGTAGGGAAATAAGGAGAAAGACACATTGAATGCATCAGAGGATCAAACCATTTCTTTTGACTTGTGTTCATGCATATCCATTATTGCACGCATGCACATCTGTCAGTGCTCAGGGCTTTAAAGAATAGCTAAGATATCTAATCCCTCCACACAGAGAAGAAATTATCTCCAACTCTCTTTAAGCAGAAGCCAACAGGGAATCTCAATCATAAGCCTGGAGTGTGGATACACACACCGCAGAGGGCAAGCAGGCACATGAGAACGTGGATCTAAGAACCGTAGATCAACAGATTATGTAAGGTCTCTGTTCGGTCAGCTACTGAATCCCAAAAAACAAGCCTCTTCATTCTGAGAGCTTAGAATTAGAAAAGAAGGATCCACAGAGTTGGTGAATAAACAGTTTGGATTCGGGAATGGTCTTGTTACGATTTTAAGAAACAGTCCAAAAAACTCACAGATGATTAACATAACCAATAATATATGGTTAGCGGTGGTCCATCTACACAATAACAGAGGACAACGTGACCTGTACGGTGAGTGGAGCAAAAATAAATGGGCCAACAACTGTAAATGCAAGATCTCAAACAAAAGCAACTGTTTGAGTCCTGACAGTGTGCAAAAATTAGCAGTTTAAGAGCTGGTTAATGCACGCGTGTAGTAATAATTGGCTAATGCAGACCTCCTGCTGATGTCTAATCCTGAGATCTGAGAGTGTTAATGCAGACGCCAGCAGGGGTGATGAGGGTCTGGCAGGAAAGTCTGTGGTCAAACACACATCCTAGTGTAGAGAGAGAGAGAGAGAGAGAGAGAGAGAGAGAGAGAGAGAGAGAGAGAGAGAGAGAGAGCTAGGAAAGGCATAGGGGAAATCTATAAATTCAAACCACGAGATGACACAAACACACATAAGTCATGCTAAAATTAGCTGTGAAAGATCGATGAGGTATTTACTGCAGAAGAGGAATGCTGGGAGTCAGTTTAAAAGGAAATGTAGACGGCTTTGGAATGTTTTAAACACTCATCTGCGTAGTTTCCTTCGTTTGTTTTTCTGATGTTGTACGATGCACCACGGCATCTTTTACGGCTGTTGCATCAATTTGATTCAGTTACGGCAAGGCTGCCAAAAGCGTGAGTGTGTTAAACGTGCACTTTGGATGTTCTAGTTCTCTCTCTCGATCCAAACATTGCATGTTAATGAAGAGAAGTATCAGTAGGAGAAGGACAAGAAGAAGAAGATGTTAACAGGTTTATAAACTGATGGCACACTAAAGGCTGGTGTGATGAATCTCACCGGAGAATTTCTCACAGCGCTAAACACTATGCCGGTTTGAAATAACGCAGGGTTCACAACAGGGTTCTGTTCTCTGTTTTTACTTTTTATTTACTCGATAAACAAAACTTAAGCTTCTTTCAGGCATGCCTGGAACGTTTTCTGCTATCGTCACCAAGCCTGCATTAAGTCCCTCTTTGAAAATGAACAAGAGACAAGTGATTATTAAAGTCGGAGTGAAAATCCTATAGTAGAAACTTAAACCAGTATTAACATTACTAGTTTAAGCAGAATGCTTTTTCGGGGTGTTTTAATGGCAAGGTTTGCAGTCAGCATGATCTCCAATTTCAAGCTTATTTCAGAACAAGTACTTCCCCCATTAATGTTTCATGACAACTGCCATTCTTCTCAAGTCATTAGGATTGAGGCTTACTGTAGAATATTTTTTTCGTAATCAGCGCAGGCGGAAAAGCTACATTTCTAATTACAAGGCATGCTGATGTGATATCCGATCAAAACAACTCCTCTGACTTCCTTTGAGAACTGAGTAGTGTAACTTTGCAGCAAAGAGACATTTTGGCTAAGTCTATGGAAAAAAAACCGAGAGAGGCTTGGCCAAAAAAAGAAAAGAATACACAAGAAGAAACACCCAATGAATTTAACCTACAGTATGTCGTACAGTACAGTGTACCACTAAAGTTATGCATGCAAGAAATCTGTATGAAAGCATCATATGATGAAATTATATAGGCCACAGGAGTGGCAAAAATATATGGCCAAAAACGAAATCCATCCTTATAGTCTACAACTATACACTACCTTCTTCCATCAGAATTTCCAACTGGGAAGCGCTTGAAAAACACATCAACACAAAAAGTAAATGCAAAGAAAGTATTTATTTATATCTCTTTAATGTCATTTGTTTATATATATATATATATATATTTTATACCAAAAGAGAGAGAGAGAGTGTGTATGTGCACTGTAGGATTATTATTTTTCCTCTGTTGATTGTTCGAGGAGAGCTTTGTAACAGGATGGAGTTATAATCCATCAAAACCCTTCCTTTAACGACAAGCTGAATGATTTTAGACGGAAAATAGTGACTCAGTGAACAGCTAACTGCATATCTGTATAGCTAGTTTGGTTTGTGGAATTGTGAGAAATGGGAAGCATTTAAGGAGAGGTTAAACCAAATAAGGTTAAACAACCCAATTCACTTTAATCCCCTTTGTGGATAGAGCCTTTGTTATGGTAAAAAAAAAAAAAAAATAGAAAAGAAAAGAAAAGAAAAAAAGCTTGTGTACGTCAGTAAACCTCAGGGCTATGTCACATGGAGCTTAATATTCCCATTAGGTCCACCCTTGGTGAGCAGATGTGAGGGGAAGGGTCAAAGAGCACCTCCAGGGCTCCCGAGTGGCGCAACAGAAAAGCTCAAGAGCCCAAAATTGGCCCATCCACTCTCTCTTTCTCGCTTGTCAATACAATGACAATAGCCAGTCATGGGAGTCTTTGAGCTCAAGTGTACGTGCGTGCGAAGATGGGTGGATAGCGATTTCCTCTGAGTTTGTTCTGCTCCTGACGCAGCATGAGCAATAATTCCAAAAGGTGCGGTGGCTGGTGTAATGTGCCTCGGAGGAAGTATGTGATTACCTTCACCCTCCCTGGTTGTTAGCTGGCATGTGACGGGGAGAGCTGTCTGGTGGTTGGGAATTGGCCATGACTAAATTAGGGAGAAAATCAGGAGTATAGGGTGGGGGGGAATGCCACCTATGTAACCCAGTTGGTGTTCAATTTAAAATGTGGACTCATCTTGTGGACTTACCATCTGCAAGATGAAGGGAAGGGAGCAGGCGCAAAACCAGTCCAGGCACGTAATGCACAGTTTTACATGGACTAGACCTTGGAAAAGAAACAGGCTTTGAGAATGTGAAAGGTCATTTTGCTAGAAGGGAATGAATGAGATGTGAGTGTGAGATGGAAAAGCATTGACTACAAATAGATAACCTTGTGTGCACACATTGCGTGAGCTCTAGTAACAAACTTTTCAGTCAAGGGTAGTCTCGCTCTTTCTCCAGAATCCTACAGGAGATAGGTCTTGGGTTGAGGATACGTAACAGTCTCAAGCTGAGGATGTTGTATTTGGAGTCTTCTTCAGTGGAAAACAAAGTTAACTCCATGGGGCTTCAAGTCTAAAGAAGGAAAGCTCAGACTGTTGTTTGTGCATATAAACTAAATAGTACTTTGGAAGCACTTTAGCCTTCTTGGAGACAGTGAAGTAGGGGCTTTAGTGGGTATTCTAACACCATGGTACATCACTGCACAGGTTGAGTATGATGGATTTCTGACCCTGAGTGGTCCCAGACAGTTTTACCTACTGAACCCGGGAGAGCCTTCCAAGTTACTTTGGAATGTCTTGCAGAAGATTCATTTCAAAATTCCCACTTTCAAAAGGACCAAATGTGGTCAGGGATGGTAAGTCTGAATGTACCATGTTAAGTTGTAGAAGCAATTGCATGAAACTGTGGTTGGAAGGCAGCTGGTGTCTGTCATGGCAGTAACGAAAAACGATAAGCCTTCAAGTTGAAGAAGGAGGACTTTAGAGTAATTCTCATGGGGGGCTTTCTTGATTCAATATCAGAGCGTCAGATGAGCGTCAGCAAGTGCAATAGACAAAGTGTAAGGCGAGGCATGGAAGGAATTTCTGAAGGTCATGGGAAAATGATATCTAGCCAGCCTTTTTTTTCTGGCAAACCTTAGGAGCCAACACAATGTCCCGTGCAAGTATGGCCAAGTGTTGGCCTATACCGGGGACACTGTTAAGTAATCGAAGGAGCACTTGAGTGAACATGTTCTCTATTAATAAGGCAATGCTAGAAATCTCTGATGTTTTGGATGTCTATATCTGAGGCCACTGTAGTGGTTAGAACCTTTAACAGAGGCAAGACTGCAGGGCTAGACTGTAGATGAGATTTGGCCCTGGAAGGCACTAGACAAAGTTGGGTTTGTGTAGTTAACACACCACTTCAATTTTGCATCGAGATGTATGCCAGTGTCCTTGGACAAGCAACTTGACATGGTGGTTCCTATTTTTTGCAAGCACCAGAGTGTGTGTTTCAATCACACTCGCTCATACTCCCAGGAAAAGCCTATGCCAGCGCTCTGAAGCAGTGTTTCCATCAGATAGTTGAACCTAGGATTCGGGAGACACAATGCAGCTTCTACCCAGGCTAAAGAACCATGGACCAGCTCTTTGCTCTTGTAAGGGGTCGTGACAGTCCTGTAGACAGATGCTAGTCCTGTCTACATGTGTTTGGTGGATTTGGAGAAGCCATACGATAATGCACCTGGACATTTGTTGTTCAAGCTCCTAAAGGAGTGTGGGGTATCTGGGTTCCTATTTCACACAATCTGGTCTGTGAATGAGCGCAATGAGGGTTGTGTTTGCATTCTTGGAGTTAAACAGCATACTGTGGGTATCAGACTCTATCAAGCTTGTGTCTTGTCTGCACCCTTGTTTGTGCTTTTAATGGACTGGATCTCAAGATGCAGGCAAATATGGTGAGGTGCCCAGTATGGAGGCTAAAGGTAATATCCCTCTTATTTGTAGATAATGTGGTTTTCTTGGTGCCATCTGAAGTGGACCTCTGACACACACTTAAATTGTTCAATTCTTTCAATTATTTCCTTTGATCAACATAATTTTTGCTTATCTTTAATAGGGCATTCATGAGGTATTCTTGCCTGAATGGGTAACTATTGAAAGTATTTGATTACTCTCTCTCTCTCTGTCTCTCCATCATCCCTCTCTGGTTTAGTCATCTCTCTCTCTGTATAATCTGAGTTAATCTGGAATTCATTCATCTGTTGTTTGAACTCCTTAAGCACAGCCTGTCTATCACATCTGCTCCACGCACCCTGGCAAAGCTCTGTTATTTATCCATAATCCCCTATTCCCTCTTATTCTCTCTTTTTCACTTCATTTTTTCCCCTTTGTAACATCCTCTATCTATAGTGGACATTTTCGTCTTCTCTCCTCATGCACTGTCTGGAGAAAGGGACTGTATAGGTATACTGTTATGCCCTCAAGCTATGAATGATGTAAGTGTTATCTCAGTCGGTTTGAGGCACAATTACGCACCTTAATGTTGGTTCTTGACACATACCAACCTCTACCTAAAGGTTCAAATGATGTATCCTATCCAGCAACAAGGATCGTTATACAATTAAAGAAAATCTCCAACTTACAACTTATTATCTACGCAATCTGTACACTCCTAGAAAATACAGAACCCGTACAGGTTTTTTAATCGTTCCTCTGGGGAACTCTTGAAGGTCGCTCAATTAAAGAGCAATAAAATATCCAATAAACCCTTAAAGAACCACTGAAGAACCTTTTTTTTAGCAACCACAAGACTGTTGAGTTAAACGTTACATGCCTAGCAGGTTCCAGATATTTAGGAAGAAGGTAATTTGAAGTTTGTACCCCACTTACCCAGTTATTACATATTATATTTAAAAAAAAAAAAAAAAGGGGTTCTTCAAGGGATAGGGTTAAGGTGTAGTTACAGATGCAGGCGAGAGATTAGAACAATAAACACTGAAGTATTCCTTTAATTTCATATTTTAAGTATGTATAAGAAATAGCATGGTATCTTTGGTGTGTTTGTTCCTCCAATCTAGTCCAATTTTCACCCACCAGCTAGATCTCCTCTGTCATACGACAATGAAGGTAAAGGCTAACAAGTGCATAAATGGGCTCACAGATGACCTCGATGGCTAGTGGTGCAACTATATACCCATCCCACCCAGAGAACATGGTCCATTTTGAAGTCTTGGCCCCCAGATCGATGCACCATCACCGGCTATCAAACTGGCGATTTCCTGATGATAGAGTGAACCCTTTTCAATTAGGAAGATGTTCTCATTGCGTTGTGGTATAAACAGGGATAATTTCTGTGTTTTCTAGTACTTGAATTCTAAAGAACCAAAAATTAAGTACTTAAAGCAGCTTGTTTAGTCTGTAACTCCCACATCCCAGCTGTCCAAAGTGTTGTGTGTGTGTGGGGGTGTGTGGGGGGTGAGGTGAATAGCTGATTTTTGAGTCACACTTCTAATAGAGCGCTAATCTGGGCTTTCTGTCATCAGTTAAACAACACTCGAGGAACTCACCGCTGACTCACCATGGCTTCGGCCTCCTCGAGAGCATGACGATTTCACACAAAGCGCACCGATCCTTACTCTACGCGCTCATGTCGGAGCTGAGCCCTGCCAGGAGACGCATTATGACGATGATGACATGCGACTGAAACTTCCACAATAATCGCTCGAGTTTTGGATACCATGAGTAAAGGCTGAATCAGAGCAAGGAGGAACGCAGGGAATGGGAAAGATTAGCAAAGGCAAAGGGTTTTAAAGATCAGGAGCTGGGTTCGAGGCTTACCTGTGTCCTGTTGTTGTGTCTCGTTCATAGAGACCGCAGCATCAGGAGAGACACACTGAGGAAAGGGAAAAGAGAGAGAGAGAGAGAGAGAGAGAGAGAGAGAGAGAGAGAGAGAATGGAGTCACATTCTTTGCGTCATCTGGGGAAATTCGCAGATTAATAAAGACAGCTTGATTCCCTGCCTCACTTGCTAAATCTCTCTCTCTCTCTCTCTCTCTCTCTCTCTCTCACTCTTTTCATCACATCTCTATCTCAGTCAGATGTTTTATCTTTTCTCCTGTTGGTATTTCTAACGTTTTTCATCAAGCTTTAGTAACCTTGGTACAAACCCTAAACTTCAGCATGGCAGAAGTTGTTTAACTTGCAATCTGCAATCTTTGATTAAATGTTAAATGCAAGTCAAATAATTAACGCTTCCATTAGGGACTTACATAGAATTAAAAAAAAAAAAATCATACAAGTAATGTAGTAGTAAAAAAAAAAGGAGTAAGAAAATATAATAATTATAATCTTTTTTAAAAAATATTCCAGAGATTCATTTGTACCTGTATAGTACTAAAGACATTTCAAACAAACAAACAATTATGAATATTATGTGCATATGTACGAAAAAAAAAACCCAACAACCAGACTTCAGATAAAAAAAGATGGTAAATCCATTAAATATTAGTTAAATCCATTGACCAATGCTTCTAATTACCCATTGGATGACACATTTACAATAATAAATAATAAGTCGTGTCTTAATAAGTTGTTTAAATATGAACTAAATAATGAGCACAGCGTGTTTACTGCTTTGACGACTAAAGTAAGTTCAGATAAATTAGAAGATGTTAGTAAATGCTTAAATTCAGCTGAACCCGGGTCACTGGGTGGAAATACTCCACGATTAAAACATCACTATTATAATATGTCACTATTATCACTATGAACTTTTACCAAATTGCCATCAAAAACCAGGAATTCCACGATCTTCTGGGAATTGTGAAACTCTTTTCTGGAAACTCTAATTCATGTAAAGTGGGTGCATTGTCGGCGAGACTGCAAAGCGTCTACAACTTCCATTTTTCCTGGGAGCGACTACAATCATGGGAACAAACATAGGCAGCTCACATCTTGTTCTTGTCTTTGGACACGTTCCAAAATCTGAACTTGTCTGAGACATGTACGTGCTAAACATCTGACTTGCAGTGGATGAAAGACGATTATGTGCTACTGATTACTGCAAGGTGTATCCGAAATGTAGACCTTATATAACACACTGAGAGGAGTGAAATTAAAGAGTAGGCAGTTGTGAAATTCTGTCATCCCACAGCGTTGTTGGGTTCTGGATTTGGCCTGAAGGTCTTGATTCATCATTATTTTTTTTAGCTCTAGCAGTAGCGCAGGTTTATATTAATGCGCTTGTTTCATGATGTTATCGTTTTACTATAGTAACGGCTCATTCACAGGGACGTGTACATCGGATGCACTCTACATAAACTGTTTTTTTAAAAATCGTCGACACGCTGAAGTTTTCTGTAAGGAGACTTTTCATGAACGTTAATAGAAGGAGTCTCAAGTGTAAGAATTAAAGCAGTAACTTTCCCGACATCTTCGGGACAGAGGAGGCCACGCTCTGTCGTTTCTCAGTAATATAACAAGCTGTGTTTTTCCGTTTTATTAACTTCAGGAGAAACAGAGATAGAGAAAGAGACAGACCACAGATGGAAGGACTGTTTATGGCTGCTATAACATTACTGAGGACGGGGAACTAAAATTTTCCATGGACTTTCCACAACTTTAAATATAACTACAGTGTTACCTCGACTCACGACCTGAATCCATCCCGAGACTCTGTTTGTGACCTGATTTGTTCGCGACCCGAATCAGTGTTTCCCATTGAAATGAATG
>JAQMCW010000008.1:1054461-1064719 GCA_030068335.1 Chrysichthys cranchii | reverse complement strand
AGTGTGAATGGTTGTCTGTCTCTGTGTGTCACCCTGCAGTGGATTGGTGACCTGCCCAGGGTGTAACCCCGCCTCTCTTACGCCCGAAGTCAGCTGGGATTGGCTCCATCTTCCCCCCGCGACCCTGAACAGGATTAAGCGCCAGGAAATGAGTGTGTGTGTGTGTGTGTACCCCTCTGTGTCTCCGACGGTATCCTCTTTGTGGATGATGCTACTAATTAATTAATAATGTCACGAGGATTTAATGTTGGCCTCAAACAGCATCCAGTGCTGCTGGCTTTAGTGCTGCACCTCGCATCAAACAAAGAAAAGCCAACTTCAGGTCAAGGTCAGAATCACACAAAACTGCGACATGCCTCTGTTTTCCACAGCCTCTGCATACAGAAGTTCAGTATTACCTCAATTCTGAAAACTCAACTCCGTTTAAACGACTGAATACGGATTCAGAAGTTAGATTACAGTTATGTGTGGTGTTTGAGTTGATTAGGGGTACGGGATACAAACCTCTACGGGCTCTGCGGCATTGAAACACAATAACATTTGTAACTCGCGCATAACTTGCGTAGTAAATGCCTGTGTCAAGCAAAACACATATCTTTCCCAATAACCTCACACTGTGTATATGAACCCCGAAGTTCTAGAAAAGGAAAAAGTCCTTCAGAAGAAAAAGCAAAAGAAATGGAACGTGACCGTTTGCAGACATTCAGCGTACTTAAAAAAAGAAAAAGAAGATAAAACAAGAAGTTATGTACCCTTCAGAACTCTGACATCAGGCATCATCATCTCCTTTAATGCAAAACAAGGCATCTTGCCCCTCCCTTCATAGAGTGATGATGGATTTATATTTGGGAGGACAGCAAGACGCAGACAGAAATCCCAGGAAGGGTCTAAAAATCATTTCAATGCATTGCAGGTCACCGCAGGTGTTCACGCCAACCATTATATTCTTCCTCGTCCTATTTATCTGCATGAATAGCTGTGAAAGAGAGAATTCGCCCAGGGTGGAGCAGTGGTACTATTTTTTCTGTCATTAGACGAAAGTTTGTACGGCAACAAAGAGACGACGTGCAGAATTTCTCTCTCGCTCTCTCTCTTACTATCTGTTCTGCCTGGGGTTACCCAGGAGGAGTCGCATCCTTCACATTCTGAGCATTCCTCCTCTCTTTCATTCTCTCTCTCTCTCGCACACACTCGTTCACTCCTGACGCTTTTGACGCAATAAGAACAGTAGCAGTCTCTCTGACACACCTGGCATCTAGCAGAAAATTTAAGCCAGTTGCTCGACCATTCGCCATCAGCAAGACCACAAACACCTACACAAGTGGGAAGACATGGCTTTGTTTGCCCCCTGGTGGTCGAGCCCGACCTGTGGGTCCCTATGAATGCGCCAAAAGCGAAATCCCCACACGCTAATTATTGCTTCATTCGCTGTCTCCATTAAATCATGCCTAGCAGTCAGAGAGATGGTGCCAACTTCCAGGATTTCACTCAGCACCCTCTGAAATCTGCTGTTCATTACAGGCCTTAGGTTAAACATGAGGAACGCATTTTGTGTCTGTGCGAACGGAAGAGGCGTCGCCGCTGTTAAAATTCCCATAACGTTTTTTGTTTCGTCTTTTAATTGAATATATTTAACCTTTACTTAATCACAGAGAACATTTAAGGGTGAAAAATATTTGTGCAAGGGAGCGGTGAATTGGCCTGCCTTTGCCAAAAAAAAACGAGTTTCACCGACACGGGTTCACTGCAATTAACCTGGACACTCAGTGCAGTCTATAATTATGGCCTTTTATGTTATTTTTGAACCCCAGTGTTCTTACCAAACACACATGTAGCTTGCAGCATAATCGGCAGTAAAACCCTGAACTGAGATTTATAGCCAATGAGTAAAATCTACAGTAGGCTCGGCTACTGACTGTCAGAGTCTATACGGAGTTACCTCTAACCCTAGTTCTCCACATACTCCTGCATCCTGCGGTTTTCGTTTGCTTCACAGAGACCTGGTAGTCGTTTAGCTGGTTGCACTAATTGCCCATTGGTGCGATTTCTTTTTTCTTTTTTTCAAAGAAACTGTACCATGCAATTTCTCTGGCTAGTTTATTCATTTTTCACTCTAACCCAAGACGAAACGGAGCTACTCAATTCTTCATCTGAAAGACAACTTCATTCATTGAAGCATACGTCAGTGAAGTAGTGGGGGTGCGGGTGGTTTGGGGGCAGAGGAAGGCTTGACAAAGCTTTTGGTGTAATTGTGATGAGCATAGATAGTACCCCTGTCAGGACTTGGACCCGATACTTGACGGTAAGCTAACCTGGATGAACGCCATTTACAGATTGAGAGTTCATGACAGATGTGACAGATGGTCTGCCTCTGTATTGTCAATCAAAGTAGCGTGAGACAAGAGCAGGTACCTGTTAGCTCATGTACCCAGCCTCATTTCAACACTTCTTTTTTTTTTTTAACACCACCTTGTCAACTTGTCCTTGTCCTTTCCCCTTGGGGGGATTCTCTTGGCCAACTTGAAGGTCCGTTCATTACCGGTAGCGCAGTCGAAGGTTGTTAGACGACACCTTGGAGGGTTAAGGAAACAAGTCTGCACAGATGACAGATGCCGAATTCATTGTGATCTGACCTAATTTTATTTCCTGTTCTGAGTAAAGTGGTGAACAGCAAGTCTGAGCAATTAAAAGCCAAAAAAGATAAATAAATACAATAGTGACTTCATAATGTTCAGTAGGCTCCCAGTTTTCATGATAAAGTTTGCTTAGACTGTTAATTAGCTCGCTCATGCTAGCAAAGTACCAGTGAAGTACTAAAGCCACATGTTGTAAATTAAACTTTCCTGATAATAAAGTGCTGCGAGTATCTGGTGAAACCTTTGACTCCTTGCTCATGCAACTCTGTTTGATGCGAGTTTAGTGCTTAAACCTCCAAGGTACTAACTTCAGCAGTGTCTATGCCAACTACCAGGGAGAAGTGCATTTCTGTTTTACCACTTGAGGTGTGTTCTCCGAATTTAGGTCAAGTGTATATTGGGGAAGTGGTTGCATTTCTCAAAACACCATCAGTATTCAATAACTGAAAACAACATGTTTTTAACTAGAGGTTCTGAGATATGACCTGTGAAATTGTTCAAAAACACCTAACCTGCATTAATAGTTGACCTATCTATCACTAGATTTGTTTAGGAAGGCTAGACATCTATAGATTCTATATGTTCATGTATGGAATCGTCAAAGTTTTTACAACAACCCAGCTCTTTTTTGTGCCTGGAGTTTTTCCCACTAGTGTTTGCCAGCACTTTTGGGCTATGGCCATTTAAACTTTATTGTTACTGTAGTTTATTTTATGAGATGAAAGTGTGCCTGGATTTTCTCTGACAGATGGTACGGAGTGTTATCTTACATTTCCAAGTCTCTCACATGTTCTGTCTTTCTCTTCCAGTTGATACGTCTTGGGAGTGATGCACTGGCTTCCCCTGGTTGCCATGGTGATTGCCTCGGCCCTGTTCTTCCCTCGTTGTCCCAATGTGCCCAGGCTTGTTGCTGCGACGATGGAGCCTGGCAACAACTCCAGCACCAGATCACTGGTAAATCCAATCTCCAAATCCAGCAATTCTCATGCGGAATACACGTCAAGTGATAAAAAAGCAGCAGAAAAATTACCTCACAGGACAGCAGATACCCACGTTCAAATTGATCTGACGGTCAACGGCACATCGTCATTAATGAATGAGGACTTTACGCCTGAAAGGAATCAGTATGAGAAAGCAAAGCCAGGCAGGACGGACCTTGGCTTCCAAGTTTCAAGAAAACTCCAGGAACACCACAGTTCCCAGGAGAAGCACATACCTGCATCCCACATACACACATCAACAGACGGTCAGTTTCAGGGGGATAGCAAGCTAGAAACTCATAGTGAAGGAGATGGGACTAAAGACAATGGGGTTAATAGGGAAAACGAGGAGCTGCCAATGGAAAAACTGACTCTTAAAGAGTGGCCAAGGGACCTGCACCCTGCAGACAGGCCTACAAACAAGGAGGATCTAAGGGAGATGAGTAGAGAGGGAACCAGGGGGAACACATTGCCCACATTGCCTGTAGTGCCCCCTGAGGGCTTGGGATTGGGCCTAGATGGACTCCTGCAGGTTGATGATGAACTTTTGCTGCTGGACACAAGCCCTCGAGTGCTGTTCTCCACTTCTCCTTCGCCTCCCAAACATCCTCCTTTGCAGATAATGCTGGAATTAGGGCTCATGCCTGAGCAACAGGAAGAACATGATATGGATGACAAGGAGTCAAAGTTGGAAAAGGGCGAAGATGGAGAATCCTACAAGAACCTCCTGATGGATTTACCAGACTCATCAGAGCATGCAACACCATCCCCACGCCGCAGAAAGCGCCAACTCCCACATATGGGCATTGAGCGCTCTGTTTGCGAGTCTACAAGCAGCTGGGTGATGGACCGGCGAACGGCGATTGATCTGCACATGCGAAATGTCACTGTGCTGGAAAAATTTCCCACCAAAAACGGCATGGTGAAGCAGTTCTTCTATGAGACAAAGTGCCGTGGGCCAGATCACCGCGGAGTGCAAGCTGGGGAGCATGGACTGGCTGGAGCTGGCTGCCTTGGTGTGGATAAGCGCCACTGGCTGAGCGAGTGTCAGACCAAACAGTCATATGTGAGAGCGTTCACGTCAGACAACATCAGGGGCACAGGTTGGAGGTGGATCCGCATCGATACGTCCTGCGTCTGCGTATTGTACTCAAAGACACAAAGGAACCGAGCCTTAACCACACATCAGGGAACGAGAGGAGTGTGAGATGGGGAAAAATTAGCCAATATACACTTACCCAGTTATGGTCTCGTAAGCAGGTCCAAAGTGCCTTAGAGCCCATCACGTCTGCCCCACCTATCACTGCAACGGGATCACCATATGAGCAGATAATTGGGAGATTTTTGAGTTCATTCTCATTACATCAGTATGTGTAATGTGGTAATGCTTATGTGTGTGGTGCAGGTACGAGGGGATAGGCTTCAATGGTGGTGTTGTTGTTGTTGTTGTTGTTGTTATTGGGGGCTTTAAACACCTCGTAGTCTCTTCTGAGATGAAGACGTGTCCTTTAACCAAAAATATCCAACTACTGTTTTAGTAAACTGATACTGCTAAAAGATAAGAGTAGGATGAACACACTCTGCACAGGGAATGTGTGGGCTTAGCCTTTAACTGTACTACACCTACATGGTGACCAACAGGTTAGATGTGTGTGTATTATAGTGCCACATGGGTACATGCTTAAAATCCCAATGACCATCACACTACACATGTTACTATGCCGCTGGAGATGATCAGCAACAGGCTGACCCCCAAAGGGCAGCTTTGGGGTAGATTTGTACCTAAAGCGGCATTCACACTGGTGGCCATTTTTCACTGTTCCTGAAATCGCTCTAAGCTGGTCTTTAGTTTATTGCCTTTTGTCATGGTTTCACTGGTATCCCTAATGTAGTGTAATATTAATACGTTAGCTACAGGAGATATATAAACTAAGCGTCTTGCCACTAAAATTAAAATTCTGGAATTTAGAGAAGACAAGTGATACTAGTGATTATCACATGTGAAACGCCTCACAGCACAGCATAGCATGACACGGCGAAATTACTTCTCTGCACTTAACCCATACCCCAGGTGAAGCAATGGGCAGACGAACAGCTCAGCGCCCGGGGAGCAGTGCTTGGGGATAGTACCTTGCTAAGGGTACCTCAGTGTACCTTGTTGGTTCTAGGCCTTGAACCCACAACCTTTCGATTGAAGGACCAATGCCCTGACCGCTAGGCTAGGCTACCCTTGTTTGTGTATAACATGCATCCGTGCGCTGAATCACAGTCTGTTATGCTAGAATGACCCTAAAACATTTTTGTATTTATGATATCTACTGCCTGTTTTTAAAAGCGTAAAGGTTTTGATGTATCAGATTAGAATGGGGAAAACACTGGCGATGTTCTGTTTTAGATAAGTCTGACTTACTGATCAGGAGCTTTGGGCTGAACACCACCACATCCCCTTTCACCTACTGGTGCCCCCCCAAATGGCTTTCCTTCTCATTTGCATAAAGTTATACTTTGCTCAACTTTCTTCTGCCACTTGACCTAACTACTTTGCATTGTTAACAGTTACGCTAGTCTCCTGTCCCAGCCACGTTGCCACTTTGCATCATGTCGCTACCAGTGTGAGTGCAGGGTAAATCATGGCCAGTGAGTGTATATAAGGAGCAGGTCCAAGAAGGAGTCCACTACCAAGAGCTCTCCCTCCTTTTTTCGCATTTCGTCATTTTCAGACATAAAAACGAGTTCTTTTGGACATTTTGGCGTTTGTCACAAGCATAGATCATGTCAGGAAGAACCAGAGAAACTGTTTCCCCCTGATCTTATAATCAAGCTACTTAGCTAAGGTTATCTAGTAGCGTAAGCATCTATGGCTAATTAATTTTTTATTTTATTATAATGCTTAGTTTAAATATTTCGCTAAAAATGAAGAGCTCTATGACATGGCGTTCTGAATTTTATTAAGTGCACCCCCACCTTCAAGCTCGTTTGATTTTCCATCGAGTCTGGTTTTTTTTTTTTGCGAATTTCAAAAATATGAATTAAAACACCTGAACTGAAAAGGTGAAAGAACAAACAGACAAACAAACATAAACCTGCGTAAATGCTGGAGAAAGACTTGGCTAAGGTGGAAAAGTTGTGCCTAGGGATAAAGTCCAGATGGAAACCGTTGTATTTTTAATAGCTAAATGATGACATCGTTCTCGAACAATATCTAGATATATCTAGCGAACCTCGTACACTGATTAGACAGACAAAGAAATGAAAGTTTTTCTTGATTTAATCGATAAAAGAAACTTTTTGTTTTTCCAGACTAACAAGACCGCATTCTTCAATTCTATTGGCGTGCAAGAATTCACAGATCAAAGTTAGATAAAGTCAGCACAAAGTATACGAAGCGGCCTTCACGTGAATCCTGTATTGCTTTAGCAAGTGCTAAAAATTGTAAATGGTATGTCTAAACCCTAAATGTTGTTAACTTACTGCTGACCACTGAGGCGTCCCTGGTAGTGCCAAGGTAGCATGATATCCACACAGGCTAGCTACAGAAAATACATGTAAAACCACCAATTCAGAATGAAACGCTTTTTATGAGGCTAACGTTTTTGACGCACCAAAATAGTACAGAAAAAAAAACACTGCCCCCGCTCTTATTAGCAGCCACAAAATTGCAAAATTGAAATTAAACTTCGCTTGCCTCATCACTCTGCGTTGCATATGATCACTTTGCTTTAAAAAAAAAAAGGTCAGAGCATTTCCGATTTTACTTAGAACGTGGAACTTGAACTTGATTTTTTAATTTTTTTATTTTTTTAACGCTAGGACTAAAATAGAAATGTCGGCGTCTCTGCCGTAGCTGTGAGAAAGACGCCGATTCTTTGTTAATTTTTGGGGGGGTTTGTTTTAAAATTGTTAAAAATGTGTTCAATAACTAAGCTCTTGGTGGTGAAGTCAGACTTCTGGACCCGACAGTATTCGTCTCCGTCTTTTATTCCTACACACACACACACACACACACACACACACACACACACACAGAGGGAAAGAGAGAGATGGGATAGATAAAACATGGACATTAAAGAGAGTTCTCTCTCTTTCCGTTTTCCTCTCGGTCTTCGTTTACCACAAGAAAACACGAAAAACCTCAGTTTCTGAAATTATCCGTCAAACACACCTGTTTTTGGCAATTCTATGAATGCTGTTTTGTTTTTTGTCTATATATATATATATATATGTATTTGTTATGTATCTATTATATATATGTTGTAAGTTATTACTGTTTATTAGTATATAAGCATGAGTACCTGTGATATTAATATATTTCTTTGTAAATGTTCTGTATGGGAAACACATGCGTCTATGTAAGTATGTAACTATGTATATATTTATAGGATTACAGAACACTCATACGTGGCCTCAGAGAGGCACGACTTGCGTCTGGAGGTCAGGAGTGTCGTGTGTGTGAATGTGTGTGTGTGTTGTAGACTCTATGCAATGTCTAGGAGCGTGTCTGTATCACTGTCCGTGTGTGTGTGTCCGTGTGTGTGTGTGTGTGTGTGTGTGTGTAAGAATTTCACTTAGTGCCTGCAAAATGCAAAAAAAAAAAAAACCTCCAGAACTTTTTCTAAAACTCTTTGTTTACTGAGATTTTATAGTTCTGTTTGAGTTGGACTTCATCGTTTCGACAGAAAAATAAAGACCATGTAGTTGAAAAATATATAAAGGCATTAATAAATATGAAGTGAAAGCTGAAAAAACAAAACAAAACAAAAAGAAAACGGTGTGGTACTTTTTTGAAAGACTTTTCATGCCCGTATTTTTTTATGGCGATAATAAACGATCGAGTTCCTTTGTTATATTAGTCAGTTGTTCGTTAAGCCTGATTACTGCCCTGTCTACTTTGCAATGGAAAATTCTCATAAATTAATTATCGCTCAAGTTATTAAGTCATTCTGTATATAGACCATAATTATCTACTAATACTGGGTATTACGATGACAATATTTTTTTGGTTAATAACAAAGACATTTGGCAACTTGCCCAGATTCTTCCTGTTCATGATGCTAATGATCCGCTAATTAAGCTAATATTTTGCTCCAACGTAGCTCTGCGTGGCAGGACTAACACTTGACGGGTAACTAAAGCATGAGAGTTCGTTTCTTTATTCATGTTAGCGCTAGAAAAACTTGGAACCTATGGCTGGTTTGAAGTTTCTTAGTATGATAGGACCATTTGGCAGAAGCTGGATTAGCCCTTGATGTTAAAGTAGTTAAAGGATGATTTTAGTCATTAAAACTCTTTTCTTACTAATTTCCCCAAGAGATCTGAGAGCATTGTAGACGTTCCTGGATTTCCCTTACAATGCCTTTGTGTCTGACGTTTATTTCTTTAAATTTGTTCCGGAGCTACGCAGAGAAACTAGCTAACAAGTAACATAACCACATATTCTCCATGTTAGCATTGTGAAAACTAGAGGATCGCGTGTCCTGATGCTGTTAGACATGCTGTTGGCGCGGTCCTAAAGTGGACGCTGTAAGATTTCTGTAATTGTTAGCAATGTTATAGCTTTATAGCTTGACTGTAAGGTTAGCAGCCCCATGAGGTAAGTGTCAGGGGAGAAAGAAAAATTAATTGGGGACATAATATTATTTTTAGGATCATCTGAGATAATCATACAATGCTAAACTATACTAATAGTAACAGGACAGATGCTAAATAAACTGTCATGGTGTCTCTGGAGGGAAAGTACAAATATTGTGTAACATATAAAAGCCTGGCTATAAATGATACTGGTGCTCACTGTACTTATAAGTATATAACATTATAACTTATGAAATTCAGAAGACAAAAAGTTTTGCATATCCAAGGACCAAATTGGCGACCAATATGGCGGAACCCATGCAGGATGCTTTAGGATTTGATGTTAATCTGTAATTGTGTCGTAATTCTAGCCGTATGGAGTCTTTTCTAAGTAATTTTGCAACAGATCTGAGAGAAATGTTGACGTTCCTGACATTTTCGTACAGTTTCTGCTGTCGTTTTGCCTTCACGTGGCCTCTGTATGAAAATAAGTTCTCATGAGGTTCATGCAGCTATACAAGTATAATCTGGTCATAGTATTCAGTTTAGCATTAAATAGTGTTGCGTGTTGATTTATAGAAGATCCAGAAAACAAAATTTTTATAGCTCTATGTAAGTTGTGACCTGCATCATGGAATCCATGACAGTTGGGCTAGCGTTTGATGCTAAGTGTAGCTAATTATATTATAATTCTAGCCATACGGAGACTTTTTTCCCCGTAATTTATCAACAGATCTGAGAGAAATGTTGACGTTCCTGACATTTTTGTGCAGTTTCTGCTGTCGTTTTGGCTTCACGTGGCCTCTGTATGAAAATGAGTTCTTCAGTTTTGTACTAGAGCTATGAGGCTAATGCAGCTAAACAACTATAATCTGTTCAAAGCATCCAGTTTAGCATTAAATAGTGTGCCGTGATGATTTACAGAAGATCCAAAATTTTGATCTCTAGGTACAACCCGAATTCCTGAAAAGTTGGGACGTTCTTTAAATTTGAAAACAATGAAAACTAAAAGACTTTCAAATCACATGAGGCAATATTTTATTCACAACAGAACATAGATAACATAACAAATGT
>JAQMCW010000008.1:999717-1011473 GCA_030068335.1 Chrysichthys cranchii | reverse complement strand
AACTCCCGCACACACACACACACACACACACACACACACACACACACACACACACACACACACACACACACACGAATAAGACTACAATACCTACAGATCCCACCTGAGATGAAAACAATTTAATGGTGAGATTTAAAGCCTGATGTTGCTTTCAGTAAGAAAATGCTGTAAGCTCTCCGTGGGTCTGCACAGCGGCCATGTTTACCGTCAGCTTCAGATCCAGCGGTGAACCATGCGGCCGACGTCCCCGGCGCCTGGCGTCATCACTTCCTGTGTATTAATGTAAAATCGGGACTGATCCTGACAGAGCCGTGACGCTGAGGAACACCGAGGGTTTCAGGGTGCGGCTCATCTTAGCACAACTTTATTGATTAACTGTGAACCTTTGTGTTCACACTGACTGCGTGTCTCTGTAAAGAAAATGGGTACGGGGTTCGAGGGAAAAGCTGACGGAGCGCTCATCTGCTGTGCTTACAGAGGAAGCTCGGCTTCATCCCTCACTTTCTCCATGAAACACTCACTGCAACGTTTCTCACTACGACTCCTCTCTTCCCAGGACACTTCAAAGGAAAGGAAAGGAAAGGAAAGGAAAAGAACGGAAAGGGAAGGAAAGGAAAGGAAAAGAACGGAAAGGGAAGGAAAGGAAAGGAAAAGAACGGAAAGGGAAGGGAAGGAAAGGGAAGGAAAGGAAAGGAAAAGAACGGAAAGGAAAGGGAAGGGAAGGGAAGGAAAAGAACGGAAAGGAAAGGGAAGGGAAGGAAAGGAAAGGGAAGGGAAGGAAAGGAAAGGGAAGGGAAGGAAAAGGACGGAAAGGAAAGGGAAGGGAAGGGAAGGAAAGGAAAGGGAAGGGAAGGGAAGGGAAGGGAAGGGAAAGAAGAAAGGAAATGAAAGAGAAAATGAAAAAAGGGAAAGGAAAGGAAAAGAAAGGGAAAAACAGGAAAATGAAGGAAGAACGAGAAAATGAAAACAAAGGGAAGGAAAGGAAGAATAGGAAAGAGACTGAAGAATGGAAATAATTGGAAAGGAAAGGGAAAAGGTAGAAAGGAATGAAAAAAGGAAAAGGAAAAACAGGAAGGGAAAAGGAGAGGGGGAAGGAAGAAAGAAAAGGAAAAAAGGAAAGGAGATGTGAATCCTGCTCCCTGCTGGAATTGACATCACGCAAGAAAAACGAGTTTAAATTAAAGATCAGAGCTGTATGTAACTGAGACATCTGCCCCCCTCCCCACACCCCCCTCCCCTGAATGCCGGAACGCCGTAGTGCCGAGCCGGAGCTCTCAGAACATCAGTCTGGGCGATTCTGGCATTAAGTTCCTAATACGAGCACACAACTCAGCTTCCTCTGTGTCTACGCAACTCCCGGGCGTGTCCCGTTCCTAACTGCGCCATCGAGCCTGTGGAGCACTCAGCACTTTTTCACCCACTCTCACTTTCGCTACTTCAGTTCTTATTTAACGTGACTACAGCGTGCTGACGGATACCGTCCTTGCAGGTCGTTCGTTTAGCCGAAGTGCTCGGGAACCGCCGCGAACGCCAGGTTTCACTCTGACACAAGAACCTGAGCAGCTTCGCTCGTGTGTGTGCCGTACTTTCTCTTCATCTGAAACCTGACATCTTATTCATCACGTTGCTCTGATACATGGTGCGTGTATGAGAATGTCAGCGTGTGTGTGTGTGTGTGTGTGTGTGTGTGTGTGTGTGTTGTGATATTAGCCACTTACAAGCGACCACAGTGTCACTGGCATGTTGTGCAAACCGACATATGGCTCCATATGCCACTTACAGTACTGCTCACACCGCGCCATCTCCGCCCCGCCCATCCACACACACCCCCTGACATAGCACGCTTCACTCTGTGTGTGTGTGTGTGTGTGTGTGTGTGTGTGTGTGTGTGTGTTTTCATTCATTCTTCATCAGTACTTGTTTTTTCCTGATCACGGTCACAGTGATTCCGAAGCCCATCCTGGGAACGCCGTGTTCCCCGACGCGGAATACATACAGATGTAAAAGGGGGCGTGGCCTCTGTGTTCATCATTCACTGTTTTCAATATAAACATCTGTTTACAGGTGCAATAACACAAACAACAGGGGGGACTTACTTTTTACGTGGATGTTAGATGTTCGGCATCTAAGTGTGACATAGACAAACAATCGGACGTGTATTATTTTTTTTTTATTAATTAATAGAACGTTGCAGTTGTTGGGACCTCGCGGTGGTTTAAGAGGAATAAAACGCTTGACGGCATCCTGTTACCGCAAAATCATGAATCACCCCGGCCTGTCCTGATCATTTTACTCCTTACATCACTGCTTTACACAGTCGTGTGAGACAGACGTGGCAATAATGAGGAGCTTTATCTCCTGATTAAATGATCACACACATTAAAATCACAAACCCAGCCTGAGCTTGACCGACACACACACACACACACACACACACACACACACACACACATACACACACACACACAGATGGCATCGCAGTGGGTTCGTGGCACATTTGCCTTGTGGAAGTGGACCTCACTGAGTCCGGGCTCCAGTTCTCTCTGGCACTGATTTCCCACAATTCCCTGCTCATGTCAGGCCCTGGTCAGCAGCGTCAGTACAGTCCTACGCACTCAAAGACGTCGTAAGGGCGGAGTAAAATATCCCCAGGCACATCCCCTCCCCCCCAAACACATCCCCCAAAACGTCCACAACACCTCCCCTCACACGTCCTACACAAACGCTTAACACACACTCAGCGTATCCCCAACATTTCCCCCGAACCATCCACAATGCCTCCCTAACACATTCCCCAACTCGGCCCTAACAACATCCTAACACAGCCCCAACACATTCACGACACTGTTCTCACCTCATCTCCCACACATTCCCCAACACCATTCCAACACATGCCTAAAACAGCCCAAATGTTTACCCAACATGTCTCCCAGCACATCCTCAACACCTGCCCAACACATCTCCCAACATCTCCAAAACACATCTCCCAACATATCTTCAACACCTCCCCAACACATCTCCCAACACATCCAACACCTCCAAAACACATCTCCCAACACATCCAACACCTCCAAAACACATCTCCCAACACATCCTCAACACCTCCCCAACATATCCTCAACACCTCCCCAACACAACTCCCAACACCCCCCCAACACTCCCCCCAACACATCCCTCAGAAAGATATCTCCGCTTTTTCCACATGTTCACATTACCATCACTCATTTCCTTTTCGTCCTACGCTGCTCTAAAGTGCTAATGGAATCTAACAGCATTCAGATCCGACCACAGACAGGAAGTGAAGAAGTGCATAGCTCTGCATTATACCAACACACACACACACACACACACACACACACACACACACACACAGAGTTTGATGTCTGAGTCCACTACCAAAAGTGCTGTACATTATTTAACAGTGAAATACACTGTTTAGGTGTTTTGTTTTGTTTTTTTCAGAAGTCAGTGGAGGAAACTGAGCTCTGTCTGAATTTCCCGTTTATACTCCATTTCCTTTTATTTAATTACAATAAATATTTCCTCCCTCCGCTCTCCAGATGGTACTGAAGAACAATTTGTGCTCGAATCTGTGCTGTATTTTTGATGCTGGTGAGGGAATGACTGTTTCTAGCCACTATAACGGAAGTCGACTTGTTATGTGAGGAATAAAACACTTGGGGTGTGCCGTTATTGGGAAATAATCAACTTCAGGGCGGGAACAGTAACTCCGCTCCATCAGACCATCCCGTCAGTGATTATTGTCCCGTAACATCACAACCCGACGCGTCCGTATTTACAACAGGGAACATCACTGGCGATAGGTTTTATTCATTTTGTGAACTCCAGAAATAAGAACCGGCTTGGATTTGGACTTTAAAGACGTTTAAGGCTGACACTACAACACTCCGAGATGTTCCCCGGATCTACCGGGGGATCTGTCGGTTAGAACGAGGGAGGATTTCATTTAGCTGAACAGACCGCGTCTGAAATGAACCCATTCGAGCAGTGATCACACATAAGAGGACATGCTAACATTCCCAGCAGCTAAACTGTACAGCTCTAGACTAAAATCCATCACAGGAACAAACGCTGTACAGGCGAATAACGCGCAGGATCGGGAAGAGAATCGCTCGCCGGCGCCATCACCGAAGTTACGCTCCGGAGCCCGGGGATCACAACAGCCATTTTATATCACATCCTAACCTCTACTTTCCTTTTCTTTCTTTCCTTCTTTCTTTCTCTCTCTCTCCCTCTCTCTATATTAATTGGTAGTTTCATTCTATATTTGTTTGTTTCTTTCTCTCATTCTTTCATTCCTTCTATGTTTTTGGGACAGCCCACCAATCCTTTTAAAGTTTAATTCTTTATCTATTTATTTTTCCGTCATGCTTTTTCTTTCCTTTTGCAACATCTTAATCGCACCGACTCTTTATTTTTTAACCACATTATTTGTTCTTTCTTTACTTATTTTTTTTATGTGCTTCTTTCTTTCTTTCTTTCTTTCTTTAGTATCTTAATTTTAGTTCAAACTTTTTAGATTTGTTTTCTTTCTTTCTTTCTTTCTTAATTAATTATTACATTAATTCTTTCCCTCTTATTTTATGTATGTGCTTCTTTCTTTTTTCCTTCTTTCTTTCTTTCATATTTTAATTCTGTTGATTCTTTCTTTCTTTCTGTAACATCCTAACAAAAAGCTGAAGTCTTTCTTTCTTTTTCTCACAATTGTCTCTTGACTATAATTCTTCATATTTTTCTTTCTTTCTTTCTCTCTCTCTTTTTCCTTTACCACTCTAATCACTAGATTAAGTCTTTTCCCCCACACAGTTTCCCTCTTTCTTCCTTCCTTCCTTTCTTTCTTTCTTTCTTCATATCACATTTACTCGATACACTATTCTTCCTTCTGTATTTTTTTCTAAAGGTTTCCTTCTGCAATAATCTCCTGTTCAACAGAAACAGTAAACATGTCCTGTTCGGACTCCTTGATAAATAATAGCTGTGTAACGTATTGTAGGTTTGTGTCATTTGGGTTTTTTTTACCGCGTGTGAGATATTCCTCCGCCGTTCTAACCTTAGCGAGCCACATGAAAAGACTAATCACCGATTCGGACGCGCCGTGGCCCGGGTCTTTCATATACTTTCTGGCGCCGAGCTTCAGGACCTCGCAGGTTGGAATCTGAGTTTGTTTTTTAACGTCGTGACACAACATGTACAAGACGCAGGCTAAACACCGAATAAAAAAGAAATTCCCGGAAATGTAGTTCGCCTTGGCGAGTAAACAAGATAACTTCCTGTGTTCATATATGAGATCCAGAGCCATGTTTAGCAACAATGATGTGCAAAAATGAGCAAATTATATGAAAACCAGCTAACCACATCGTGATGTACATAAATATTTCATCTCCGTACTGTTTCTGAGTCGTACTTTTATAATCTAACCGCTGAGTACAATGCTGTAGGTTCGCGTTATGAGGAAATGTGTTCTCCTCACGTCTTCTGCGTCCCATTTTTACCAGTGAAACCCAGGATCTGGGACGCTCTACAAACAAGGCAAGCTTTGTGGGAAATGAAAAAAAAAACAACAACTGGGGAGTCTGACGAAAAAAAACAAAAAACAAAACCCAAAACAAGTCTGCTTGGTTCAGAAATAACGACAGCGCAGCAGAGCAGATGAGCGTGAGTCAAAGCAGAACAGGTCCTCATGAGAGAAAGCAGGTCATCGTCCTCTCTCTCTCTCTCTCTCTCTCTCTCTCTCTCTCTCTCTCTCTCTAATGATGTGTAGTCATTGCTCACTGCTCAGCCTCTCTCCTCCTCATCAGGTTTTTCATCTTTTCCAATTTATTCCAGAAACTTCACTTTGTCCAATAAGAGATCCATCAGAATGTTTTAAAAATGGACACACGTAAAAATACAGACGCTGCCCTAGTTCCGACGGCCTGACTCCCGATTATTCGGAGTTGCGCTGACGATTGCGATCCGCTAAAAATCGCTAAATATTTAGAAAATATTTAAGATTCGTGTGCAGGCATCGCCGGCTGCCCAGCGTAGCAGCGTATAACGTACGATGAGTTCAGACGACGCCCGGATGTACGTGTCACTCGCCTTGCGTGATGCCTCACTCTCTCCTGCGACTCACGGTGTTCCCTTGTGTATCGGTGTACCACACAGTGCATTACCGCCTGTTTTTTTGTGTGCTTCAAGAGCTAATTTTAATTCAAAAGGATGTCTTCTAAACGCCCAGCATGTCTCCTACAGGAAAAGACTCCTGCACAGGTTAGGCTAAGCTAGGCTAAGGCTAGGTAACCTAGGCTACCTAAACTACCTAAGCTAGGCTAAACTAGGCTAAGCTACCGAAGCTAGGCTAAGCAGTGGCCTTCGACTTTCTACGTACGATATTTTCCACTTACAATGGGTATAGCAGAACTCATCTCCATCGTAACTTGAGGACAACCTGTACTTGTTAACGCAAATTATCCGACGCGCTAGTCTGAATATTGTGTAAAAATTTTTTTTTAAAAAAGGCTCCGATAGCGACACCTTGTGCTTTCACTTTGGGGAAAGAGTTTAAGAAAGAACAACATGGGCGTGTGAGGGTCAGGGGTGCAAATACTTTTGGAACCGCAGCATCTTTCTCCAGTACGAGTGATAAAAAGACCTTGAACCTAAAACACGGCAGAAGGATTTTATCCCTAGCGGGGAATGCTAGCTCGGCGAATCAGCTACGTTTAGCCCTTAGATCCAGAAACACACACACACACACACACACACAAACACACACACAGACGAACACACACAGACGAACACACACACAGATGCTGGCGTACCTGAGGCAGGGCGATGGACAGCTGTCTCTGGAGCGAGTCTTTCTCGTGTCCCAGTTCGCGGAGGCGGAGCTGCGCCGTCCCCAGGCTCTCCTGCGTCTCTCGCAGGCTCTCCAGCAGGCGCTCTCTCTCCGTTAGCATGTTGACCATCAGAGACTCCAAGTTGCCCGAGCTGCCACCTTCGTAGCCACTCCCGATGCCTCCCATGCCCCCTCCCATGCCACTCCCACCCCCGGCAGGTGAGGACGGGCCGCCTCCTCCTCCACCACGACCGTCCTCCGATATAGTGGGCATCACCTCGCACATCATCCTGAGGCCGGGAAGTGTGGGAGCCGGTTATGTGATAGTGCGCTTGTGTACGTGTGTGTGTGTGTGTGTGTGTGTGTGTACAACCCTTACAGATTCCTCTGAAGTTTACAGCTAGTACTCTGTAAAAGATGATGCTTTATGTAAACAGGAAGTAAAATGTCCACACTTCTGTGATCCTTTCTCCAACCAAAATGTCCTCTTTCGAGCCACAGTTTTTTTTCCTTCTTCTCCTCTAAACACGGACGCTCACGAGCATCGTGCGTCCTCTCGTTTTCTTCAGGTCATCCATTTCTTAAAGAAAACCCTAAACCTTGTGTGTTTAATTGTCCTTCATCCGGAACGCCCCCGATATCCTTGGTTTGGGTGGGGAAGCCAGGGGTGGAGAAAGCAGGCGTGGTCCGGATAAACCTGTAGGAGAATGTAGAAGGACAGTTGGGCTGCAGGGGAGGGGCAGGAGAGGTGGGTGGGGCATAAAGCGGAGCCGTCAAACCCTCTAGGGATGATCAGCTACAAGAGAGCTGCGGAGAGGAGGAAGAAAGAGAACAAATTAGCCTGAAACGAACCCAAAACCATAGCTAGTCTCACTGAAAAGGGGCGCGGTCTCGGGCGGCCAGTCAGCGTGGAGAAGGTGTGGCTTCTCACATTTCATCTCACCTCGACTCGAACACGGTTTACACAATCACACCAAAATTTGTTCTGAATAGCAATAAACACCTTACATGGTTTTAAAACAAACAAACAAACAAACAAAAAAAACCCCACATTGTTGGCTTTCTTGCTAGTTGTTAGCATCTAGCTAATGTGACGGCTGGCTTCACGCACAAAATATCTGGGTCACATGACTTGCCACATGTTCTCATGGTCAGTGTGAATGCACAAACATCTAACAGATCCACATACAGTTGACATAAAGTGTCTACACACCCCTGTGAATAAAAAAACAAGCTAAAATCATCTGATTGTTCTCCACCTGTAACGCGAGATAGCAACCAAGAACGGTGAAAACCAAACAGGAATGTTTTCAAGGAAGACGTGGGCATCCTGCTAGCTAATAATTTATGAAAGCACCTTTTGTTTGAACGGTACAGTACTCAGAGTTTTAGGGTAAAGTTCTTCCAACATCCTGATTTATCCCTTGGGTTGCACTCTTTAATCAGGATTGATCAAACAGCGAGGTGATCTCCTGCACACATCCCTCTTCGTTAGATTACATTAGCGTCATTTGGCAGACGCCCTTATCCAGAGGCGTCTAAAGTGTCATTTGGACAACTGAGCAGTTGAGGGCCTTGCTCGAGGGCCCAGCAGAGGCAGCTTGGCGGCGATGGGCTTTGAACTCGTGACCCACCGATCAGTAGTCCAACATCGTAACCAATGAGCTACCACTCTCCCCCCTCTTTAGGTCATTCCACAGGTTTTGGAGAGGATTTAGATCTGGGCTCGGATTGGCTCGTTCCAAAACGCTGATCAGCTTCTTCGGAAGCCATTGCTTTGTCGATGTGGGTTTGTGCTTTGGGTCGTCAGCGTGCTGAAAGGTGAGATTTTTCTTCATCCTCAGCTGTCGACCAGGGGCCTGCAGGGTTCAGGTCAAACCAGATCAGTATTTGGAGCCATCCATGACTCCCTCCATCTTGACTCGAGCCGCAGTCCCAGGTGAAGAGAAGCAGCACCGTAGTGTGATGCTACCACCACCATGCTTCACCGATTCTGTGGTGTTCTTTGGGTGATAAATGGTCTGGGTCGTGGTCTTTGTGCCAAATCATTTGGAAAATATATCTCTGAAAGGTACTACCTCAGTTTCATCGCACCATAACACATCCCCCCATGGGCTGGGGTGATCGTATGCACGTTTTGGTAAATGGTGTACGTTCGGGCTTCCACCTAGCCGTCCTACTCCACAGCCCAGGTGTGTGAAGAATATGAAAAGATGTTTTCACATGCATGGTATGACCAGCACTTGCCAGATATTTCTGCAGCTTCATCAGTGTTGGTGTACAGTGATCCCCCGCGATATCATGGCTCACCTTTCACGGTCCCGCTATATCGCGGATCTGTTTGTAGAACATATCGAATCTTCTGTCAAGGAAATCTGCGCTTTCTAGCGATCTATTTTCTGTGCTAAAATATTAACAACAATATAATGTATTAATTAGAACATATATATAAATAAAAATGCAGTAAAAATTCCATATGTATGTAAAATAATGAATATTTAAGCAATATAGTAAATCATAAAACATCCTTATCCAGGCATAGACCAAGAGTCTCACGTATCACGAGGTGAAAAACGTTCCTTGGGAACCTGAAATACCCGGATGTCTTCTTACAAGGCACGTTTATTGGCTGAAGAAGGAAACTCAACATTGTAGATGTATTTGAGGCGTATTTGGATGCTGCCCATTGTTCTATCCGAGATCCCAGAGAATGAAAAGCACACTCTGATTGGCTGCTGCTAACAGGGTGCCATCTCGGATAGAATAGCGACTACTGAAGGTCTAGGTCTGAAATGCACGGCTCGCCACTGATATATATATATATATAATTTTTTTTTTTTTTTTTTTACATCAAAAACAACTTTAAATTTTAAGAGGGGTGTGAATACTTTCCCCTCTAGACATAACATCATCATCAGAGCCCATTACATCATAAAACGTGTACTGACGTAAATGTAAATGCTCGCATGTTCAAATGAAACGGGCCTGATTTATCATTCGCTCCTTTAGGGTTAGGGTTCCATTAAGTGCCTGTAGTGGGTTTAGCCACTCTGCCTCACTAAAGCTGAGAAAACTCATCAACCATTCATCATCAGGTTAACGAGCGATGAGTTAGTGCACATGCTAGCACAAAGCTCCAGCCGTCACCATATCCTTCACACTTAGCTCGTTTCGCTAGGTTTGCTCACAGGTCAGGGTGTAAAGTTTTCCTAAAACATTCAAACTCGTCGTATCTTACATAACATCAGGCCACATCCTGCTATTTAAAACAAAATTTAAGCATTCGTTGTTCCTTTGTTTCACGTTAACTCAGGAGTCGCAAATCCGAGATCGGAAATTCTGCCATTTTGACCTTGTGCTCGTGTTCAAGTTGTGAAAAAAAAGAAATAAATAAAATAAAACATGGACACCTCTGTGGAGCCTTGTCAGGGTTACAGGTTTAATCACATATTAAGTTTAGATCAAAGCAGAGCTGGGCATTTTACTTCGTTTACTCTTGATGTTTGCGAGCGGCCATGTTGACATGCCGCCCTGCTGATCTCTCCTTCCACACGTTCCCAGTAGGAACTCCAAACCCAGGGCTGGTTTCTCTACTCCAAGGTCTGAAATCTGACACATTTGCCTACCTTAAAATATAGTGCTGTAATGCTTTGTGGTCGCACTGTCAACATTTACAGAAAAACTCCACTCTGTAGGACTCGCATAATGAACTTGAAAGATTTACTTCATAATGAAATTCTGAATTCTTCCTGTTCCATCTTCAGTTAAATGACTTCCTTCATTACCCACGATGCCGTTCGACTACCTGCTAATTGCGATGCAGTGGGATTTAGTCCTCACTTCCTCATCTATACACTCTGCTCAAACAGATCAGCATCCAAACCTTGGCCTTTCATGTTACCCCCCGCTAACAACGTCCACCCGGGACATCAGGGCAACATATCACCGCTAGCGTCTCACAGGAATAAGGAAGATACCACACCAGCCGGGAGATTACCAACAGAATCGCGTTGAATACGTCACATTTCACGAGAAAGAGATTTCATGTGTTTTAAGGAGTCGTTTCAACATCTGCAGCTGATCAATAAACATGATCCAACATGAACGGGACACTGAGGTGAAGTAAATAAAGACAATTCCATGATTACATCATTGATTCATTCACTTTAACGGGAGAAATGAGCGACCGGACCGTGCTTGTTCATCAGCAGTTTACAATAAAGAGTCCTAAAGCCATGCAGCTGTCTTTATTATGCTTTTGTACACAACGGTACCTAGTGGTGGAACAACTGCACCCCCGGGTGGCGGCGTTGTTCCGAAACTGTAATTACAAACGGGGGGGCTTTTTTCGAAACTGTAATTACGAACGAACTGGGGTGCGATCAGTGTTTTGTGTTTTTGGGAGGGGCCTGTTATGGCTGGGGGGGAGGGCCCCCTACGATACAGGGGAGGGCCCTGGGCCCAGGGGCGGTGGCCCCGCCCACCCCACTCGTGGCTCCGCCCGGCACCTTGGTATTCGACATCCTGAATATACAACAACATTGGTAATCGACGCGATTCCGTCGGATTTTTTCCCATCGTGGTGTTCGACTCGACACACATTCTCATGTTTTTTCATGATTTTTCACGATTGCCACGGATTTCCACAAATATCAATATTTCGAAGAAAACTCGACCCAAATGTTAATTAAAAGTGATTTTCTCCCAAAAAGGCTCGGTTTTGTAAAGTATTTTAATGTTTTTTACTGTTAAAAACCAACTCTCAGGCCACCGTTTCATACTCCATACGCCCGGCATAAACAAAGCCGAATCAGACCGAGCGTCGCATCCGTAGCGTACGCATCATCTGTGAGTGACGGCTCCATAACCCCAGGCGTGTTTAGTTTAGTGTTTCACGGTTAAATACGGTGACCCT
>JAQMCW010000008.1:961219-972553 GCA_030068335.1 Chrysichthys cranchii | reverse complement strand
GAAACCGGAGAACCCAGAGGAAACCCACACGGACACGGGGAGAACATGCAAACTCCACACAGAAAGGCACCCAGGTCGACCCCGGGGACTTTATTTAGACTGGCATGTCCAACTCTCATCCTAGACATGACGCGCTCCTGCAGCGTGCTCCTACTTGTCCACTTTCTGCTGAATGCTGTTCATCTGTCTTCCTCTCACTCCTTTATCCCACAGTTCCTGCCTTTACCCCCTTATCCTCCCTTTTAGGATCTATAAAATGATCAATGAATGAGTAGGCCAACCAAAATACAAACAAAACAAACACCGGAAGTCAGGTTTCCAAACTTTAATGCACTTGTTTTGAGAGAAAGGCTTAAAATATAACAACAACAACAACAACAACAACAGCAATAATAATAATAACAATAATTAATATTATTATTGTTGTTATTGTTGTTGTTATAATTACTATTATTATTATCTTTATTATTGTTGTTATTATTATTATTGTTGTTATAATCACTTTTACAACTACTACTATTATTATTATTATTATTATTGCTGTTATTGTTATTATTATTATTGTTGTTGTTATTGTTGTTATAATTACTTTCATCATTATTATTATTATTATTATTATTATTATTACTTTTACTTTTATTATTATTATTATTTTTTAACACGGTATTCGTACGGGTAAGAAATAAAAAATAATGACGCGGTGACCAATACGAGGGTCAACTGTGTGCGTCGCGCGCGTGCTCGCGCGTTCAGTCGCGTTCTCTCTCGGCCGCGCGCGCACGTCTTGCGGTTAAAACCCCTCCCACTGTAAACAGCTGCGCGCGTGCGCGTCCCGTCTCTGGCAGAGGGAGAGACAGACTGAGGGCCACCAAGCAAGAAGAACAAAAACATTAACATAAGATTAAATACAACAAGAACAACAACAAAATAACAAAGTGGAAAGAATTTCGAGTGTGTAAGTGTGTACATCGATCCTTTGGTTTAAAACAAAGCCGTTAATAAAGGATTAGCTAGAGGTGCAGCGCTTCAGCTAGCTTAGCATAAACACACAGAGAGAACGCAACGCTGTAGCTAGCTCCCATGCTCGCGCTCGCGCATTTGTTTGTTTGTTTGCTTGTTTTTGTAAAGCGCCTCTCGTGCCTTTATAAAGCGTGTTTAGCAGGCGGAAGGGGAAAGGAGGATTCCCGAGTGGTGTTGTGCACATGACACTGAAAAACAGACGTTGTAATGAGGTTTAATAACGCACGTTAGTAACGCACGCGCGCTGAGTTGCTCGCTTGGTTGGTGTTTTGCAGAAGCGCACGAGCGCGCTGCTTTCGTCCTGCGCATTTCTGACGCATTCGTGACGAATCTGATGCAACTCGTGAACCGGTCCCAAATCCAAGGATAAGATAAAGTGTCAGTAGGGCAGTGAGCGCGTGAGCACTGGAGGAGTCAGCTGTGTGAAAGTTGTGTTGGGATCCTGCAGCAGGACCAGTCTGACACGCGCTCTCGGTGATCAGCACCCTGTGGAGACACACCGCTGTCTCTCTGGGTGACTGACTGATGTGTGGTCGTCTTTGTTCAGGTATTTGCATGCATGAGTGCAGCACTGCAGAGGGTCAGCTGGCTCTGAATCAGCCAGTTTATTCTGCAGCCCTTCTGCCTGCTCTAATGTGCTGTGGTGGCCGCCATGTTGGAGGCACGTGACCACATGAGCTCATAAAATCAGGAATAGGACAGCAGTGGAGGTGGGAGCGGGGTAGAGACAGAAAACCGGTTCACATTAGGAGAAACGGGGACAGGCGGCATAATGGGATGAGGACAGGGGCGGGTCAGGTGGCAGGACGGGGCAGGCGGCATGATGGGACGGGGACAGGTGGTGGGACAGGCGGCAGGGCGGGCATTGGGACAGGTGGCGGGACAGGGGGCATGACGGGACGGGCACAGGGGGCAGAACAGGGGTGGGACAGGCTGCATGACGGGACGGGGACAGGGACACAATGGGATTGGGTGTGACATTTTGACGTTCTTCTTTCTGATCCTGGTTGCAGCGCCAATTCAAACATGGCCCTCTGTGGCCTGTAAGCTCCGTGTGCCTTTCTGCCTCGCTTCGCTTCCCACTTCGCCTTGCGTTCGTAGAGTGGTATAAACATGCACAGCTAGCAAAAAACCCTTCAACACGCGGTTCACCCGCCGTTATTGTCTTGAAAGCGGCGCCTGTGTATTTCAGAGGCGTAGCACATGTTGGACATCCTATATGTTAGAACCTGGACGAGTGCATCCTGTCATCATGAACTAGTCATCATTTGTCCTGATGTTTCCTTTAATCCGCCTGGACAACCGGATTAACGCTGTCATGGCCGATCCAGGCGCAGATAAAATCACAGAGGAGCTCCGGTGAAATACCTCACTTCCAGAAGTTTGTGGCTAATTTAATTTTATTTAGAGAAAATGGTCTGGATTCTTCAGTCCAGTGATCTTAAATCGTATTATCTGATTTATTTCTTTGTTTTTAAAGGCTCGGTCAAGACAAATAAATCATTCCGGATTTTTTTTATTCCTCACATGTAATTCCACATAGTCTGGGAACTCCTGTTATTATTCACGCTGAGAAATAACTCTCCGTCCAAGCTCTGGTGTGTTTTATAGGAACTGATGATGATGTCATGTGTCCTTGTTTTATTCCCAGGCAGCAGCATCATCATCATCATCGTCCTCGTCATCAGCGAGCCGCCGCGTCCCGTCCCGTCCCGTCTCGTCTCGTCTCTCCGAGCAGCACACATCACCTATAATCTAACACACTAAGCACTAAGCACTATCCCTTGATCACCTCTGCGTCCTCTTTGATGTGATACGAGCGTCCGCCGCTGTCTCATCGCTCCGTCATGGCCTCCGTCTCCAAAACCTCTGAGTTGGACATCCCGGATAACCACCAGGAGAGCTGGCAGGCTCTGCTCGCCGCCGCCGAGGCGTACTGCCAGAAATCGGGCTGCGACCTGGCCATCCTGACCGCCTGCAAGAAGTTCCTCCCATCGGACGCGGACGCGAAAGCGAAAAATAAAGAAGGGGGCGGAGTCATGCCGGCGGGAGGCAGGAAGTGGGATTACGCTTATCACGTGTGGGGTCAGGGGGCACTCGCTGAGGCGTCGCACCGCTACCTGGACGACATCGGCGTGCTCCATTCGACCACCGTGCTGACCGCGCAGAGACACACCCGCCTCTCCACAGGCGAGGGCGGAGCCAAACTGGGCGTGGACATTCCCTCCGAGAGGCCGGTCAGTAGATGGGGCTGCGGAGGAGGCGTGACGTTATGATTTGTAGCTTTCTGAACAAATAAATGAACGAATTAAAATTTATTCTGTGACCTGATTTAAATTAATATGTAAGCAAATTTTTTTAAAAAGTAAAAAAAAAACATCTTTATTTCATTTTTATCTTTAAAGCATTTTGTCATTTTTTTTCCGCCACCCGACCCATTTATTTAGTTATTCATTCATTCATTTATTTATTTATTTAAAATTGTCTCTTTAAAAAAAATGTTTTTTTTTATATATTATATAATATCTTGGGTTTATTTTTACAAATAAACTCGACGTGATTTTTTTTTATTGCTGACATTAAGCTCCTCCCAGTATTTATTTTCGATACATCCGATGCCTTGATACATTTTTATTTTATTTATTTATTTTTTTTAGTTTATATATTTTTAAATATTTTACTGTATTGTCGATATCTTAATTAAATATATGAAATAAATGTCTTGGAGCTCTCCGTAAGGATGAAGCGTGTTCCCTGACTCGTCATTCTCTTCCCTGTCAGACGGCGGTGGGGGATGGCGGTTCCGGGTCGGTCAGTCCCGGGTTGAGGCTGTACTCTCAGAGCTACCCGTCCATCTACAGTCCGGTGGCGGTGCCGGCGGCGGTCAGCGTCCTGCCCTCGGGTCAGCAGGGGAACGGCGGGAGAGAGAGAGACCGAGAGAGAGCGGCGCTGGAGGAGGTGGAGCGAGCGAGGGAGAGAGCCGGCATCGTGAACCTGGAGGAGGAAGAGGAGGAGGAGGACGGAGAGGAAGACGATATGGACGGACGCAGACGCAATCTCAACGAGTCGACAGGTGTGTGTATGTGTGTGTGTATGTGTGTGTGTATGTGTGTGTGTGTGTGTGTGTGTGTTTACACCTGACTTTAATTTTTCTTCTTTTATCATTGATCCTGATGCACATCTGATTTCATCCCCTCTTCTCTCATGTCTCTCTCTCCCTCTCTTGCTCTCTTTCTCTCTCCCCTTCATCCCCTCTTCTCTCATGTCTCTCTCTCCTTCTCTTGCTCTCTCTCTCTCTCTCCCCTTCATCCCCTCTTCTCACATTTCTCTCTCTCTCTCTCTCTCTCTCTCTCTCTCTCTCTCTCTCTCTCTCTCTCTCACACTTTATCTCCTCTTCATCCCTCTCTCTTTCATCCCTACACATTCTACATATTTATTTATGATAAATGAGAGATACGGGGGGTCCTCGGTTTACGCCGCAGTTCCGTTCCTGCGGTTCGACGTAAACACGATTTTCGCCGTTAGTCGGAACTCACACAGTGTACAACACTGTATAATGTTAAAACAGCCGAATACAGCACCTCATACAGCACCCGGTCTCCAACTATGTAACGGAAAGACAAAAGAAAAACGATCGCGCTGATTGGCTGACGTGGCGAAGCACTCGGTTCTGATTGGCCCGTACGTTTGTGCTCAGGGTTTGTCTGAACTCTGTCAGGTTTGGTTGAGAGGTCGATCCTGAGTGCTGCGTTTATTTAAATATCAACGGCGAATGGAAACACAGCCTCTTTCTAAGACGTATTAATAAATTTATGGCCACGAAACTCCGTGGGTCGATGATGACGTACACCGAGGACTCCCTGTATATAGAGTTTGTCTTTCCCTCCCTCCCTCGCTTCCCCACACTGTCTCACTCTGTTTCTTCCTGTCGTTCTCTCAGGCGTGTTCTCCATGGACGAGGATTCTCTCTCTCACGACTGTGAGCCGTTTTTCGAGTCGGATGGTGAAGAGGAGAGCACTGACGGTGAGGGGTTTATTCCTCTTTTTGTTCGGCTCCATCATGGGTCCCGGCGGATCACGTGCGCCCTGAGGGTTATATCTGAAGTGCTGTGATCCCCGACTCCTTTACAGAGCGCCTTGGAATTCTAAGGTTTGACCACTAGAGGTCAGACTGATGTTTTTGTGTGTGTGTGTGTGTGTGTGTGTGTGTGTGTGCGCGCACGCGCAGGTTCTCTGAGCGAGGATGCTCCTCCTCCTCCTCGAGGCTTGGCCGTGGGTCACTCGGCTCTGTCCCGCCTGTCTCACCCCACGGCTCTGGCTCGCTCACTGCCCGTCTCGGTGCCCGTGTGGGGCTACAGGAGCAACCGATCGGCGCAGGGTGACTCTCACAGCGGCGAGCGGGTGAGCTCTTACTTTCCCGTTTTATTTATTGTTACTTCCTCATGATGATCATCCATCACAGTGGTTCTGTTTTACATCATTGTATTAAAATGAACGAAGTACAGCGTATAAAACACAAACAGAAAGGAAAGAAAGAAAGAATCAGGTTCAAAATCCGGGAAGAAGAAAAAAAAACCCTACGGAAAACGGCAACGAAGTCCAAATTCCGCTTTCGTAAGATTTTAATTTGTTATTCATATTAAAATAACGCCGAAGATGTTATATCATTTGAACGACAGACGTGAGGACACTTGCTGATCAGGCTCGTGCGATGGGTGTGGCCTAATATTCTAATGAGCTGGCTTGATTGACAGGCTAACACGAACTTTAATCAGATTAGGCTTTAATGAAAGTCAGAGGAACTCGATGAAAACTTGTTTTTGTTATATAGTGTGTGTGTGTGTGTGTTGCAGGTTGCCTGTGCGGATCTTGATCACATCGCCGCCAGCATGAAGGCTCTGTTGGCTCCGGCGGCCACCGACGGCACGGAGATGTTCGGAGCGCTGCCTCGGCCTCGACTCAACACGGGCGACTTCTCTCTGAAGCACTGATGATGGACGTGTGTGTGTGTGTGTGTGTGTGTGTGTGTGAGTGAGAGCGCGAGAGAAATGTATTCTGAGAGAAATGCCGTGAGGTGTGTGTGTGTGAGAGAGAGAGAGAGCGAACTGAATGGGATGTAAATACGACCCAGACTTCTTATTTTTTAGACTCTAAGACAGATTTCAACATTTAACGCAACGGAATTTAAGTAAAGATTTCCCTTTTTTTTTTTTTTTTAAATCGAGGCAGAAGGAAAGCCCAAGTGTGAGTTTAGATGTCACCGGATCCGTATCGAGCTGTTCTAGGATCAGCGTTTGCCTTGCGTAAGCTATAATTGAATGCAGGTCAAGTTTGTTCCGAAGCTGATCCCGGATCAGGAAGAAGGTTTAAAAGGGGGGGGGGGGAACCAAGCTGCGTTCACAAGGATGTTTTCAGTGTCGTGAATCCAGTGCACGCCAAGCGCTAATGACGTCGAGCTCGGCGATATGATGATGACGACGATGATGATGATGTGATATCAAAGATATGAATGCGATATCGATATCGTGATGCGTTCTTACCATTTCTATCACATGCTGTTACTTTTATAAGCGTTGTTAAGCATTGAACTTTTGATAAGGTTTTATTTTCCGTTTTTTTTTTTCTTTTTTTAAAAAGTTATTTTTAATAGCTCGCTCTTTTTTTTTTTTCTTTTTTTTTTCTTTTTTCTTTTTAATCACATCGTGCTCGTATCTTTATCAAGAAATCATCTTCAAATATCGCAGTGTGGCATTTTCTCACATATCGCCCCACTCCTAATTCTGAAAACACGTACATGTTGATAATGGGCAGGTAATTATGGGCGATTTTTGATTTTGTTTTTTTGTCGGGGGGGGGTGCCTTTGGGTTCATTCTCTGCCCCCGCAATGAAGCTGTGATGCATATCGACCCCTTTTCCTTTTTTTTTCTCTCTTCTCTCCCCTTAAAATGTCCTTGTGAACTCGGGTTGAGGGAATGCGGATCGGACTTGGCATTCGATATTTTTCCTATCTGTCAGTATTGAGAACGGGCGACACCTGACTTGTCGAGAAACTGAACTGTTTAGGACGGGCGCCTCTCGTAGATGGCAAGCACGAGACAACATCTGCTTGGGCTTCTTGGAAGGGAAAAAAAATCATAGACGAAACAAAAAAAAGAACTGACGACGGCCCGCTCCCGTGCGTGTTCTGAGCGCTACAGGAGTACCTAACCTGCATGCTGATCTCGCTAGCACTGAATACCGTTTAGCGTCGGCGCAATGCTAGCTGGATGTTTGCTTGCCTCGTTGTTCGCAGTCCTGTCACTAAGCTAACCCGGACTCATTGTCCATGCATCGCTTTTGGTCACGTGACTGTTCAAGCTGTCATCCGTGTGCAACACTAACAGAATCGGCGTGCGCCGCGTCCGTGGCCGACGCCTCACGAAGCTAATTCATGCACTGACGCTTGAAATCGAAGGAGGGCCAAAGAGCTCGTGATGGTCACTAAACACTACGTTCTTCAAAAGTCGCACTACGCGCCAGGTTTTATTTTTGTTAGATTTTTTTTTTTTTTTGAGGTGAATTTTTTGCGCCAAAATAACTGCGCAGCGCAGCGCCTGTGTCATGGCCGATGACGATGATGATGTCAGTCTTGCACATTTCAGACCATGTGTTCAGTGTTTAAAGAAATGTTTCAAATAAAAACTGGTCATTTGTTGTTGTTGAAGAAAATGAAAAAAAAATGTAAAATAAAAAAAAAAAAAAAAAAAAAAACACTGAAAAAAAAGGACATTGTCAGTTTTCGGCGTGCCCGCGGTACGTGAGCGTCCTCCGTCCCGATCGAGCCGGAGGTGTTGGTGTAGAAAACGCTGAAACCCAGATGTAAATTGTTAACGTTATGGTTTCTATTTTAACGACTGATTTACAGAAAGAAAAACAAAAAACAAGGTAAAAACTGTGATTGTTCTGTAAGGAGACGTTTATCTCTTTAACCTTTAGGGGCGGAGTCTCCAGGGTCAGAGGTAAAGCTGTAAGGTTTTTACCGCATCTTCAGGACCCCGTTTCTGCTTCATTTGCGGACAGAGAGAGAGACCGGTTGGGTTGGGGGGGGTTTAAAAATAAACGTATAAAAGGTATGACGTGTCGTGGTTTACTTAATCAAAGTTCAGTTCATAACTGGAAAGACGCCGTGACGTGAGACGAACATAAACGCTTCAGTATCAGGACGTCCTGACACTGGAGACTCCTTCCATCAAATCAGTGCTATGTGAACCACAGGTCCATGTTGCGTCTATCGCATATCCGTTACTATGGAAACGCTGATGTGTGTGTGTGTGTATATACCTCCAAGCAAGCGCTTTTAATATAAAGCTGCAGTACGGTTCGAAAAAAACAAACAGGAAACGAATCAACACCTTCTGACCAATCAGAACGCCCGAGTCCGTAGCGTTCCGGTTTCCGTGTAAAGAACCGGAGCAGCTTTGGAACATGGCACTTTATTTTGATCATCAAACACGTTCTTCAGGACATTGGACACACAGGAGGATATGAGCAGAAACGATTCCTAGTATTTCTTAATCTCTGTTGCGTCTCCACACTTTGTTCCCTGACAAAAGCACAGCTCCGTTCCGTGATCCGTGATCCGCCCGCACTCCTTCCTCCGCTACTCTTTCTTGCGGATGCGGCACGAGGATTTCTCCCCCATCCAGAATCCGGGCAGGAGCTCGTCCTGGAAGCAGGTTTCATAGCGGTGCAGGAGCTTCGCCTCTCTCGCCTCTCCTTCCAGCAGGTAGAAGGCGAGGACGCCGGCCGGTTGGTCCACGTAGACGCCGATGGTGTTCCCGTGGTCACCCTGGATCTCCTCGCTCTCCCCGGCGTGCCAGGCCTGGTAGCGAGATCCTTCCCAGCCCACGCCCCATGAGGCTTCGTTCTCGCCCAGGCCGCACGCGCCGTCTTTAGCCTTGCGCCCGCTGCTGGCGTACACCACCCCCACCACCACCCAACCCTCGTACTCCACCTCCCAGTAACCGCGGCGACCCAGGAGCCCCTCCTTACACACCACCTGGATGAGAGACAGAAAAGAGCATCTGAACTCCAATTCAACACTTTTTCAGTCTAACGAACAACATGAACACCGGAGGTCAGACGGGGTGTCCGAGTTTGACGTTTTTGTTCTCGATTTTTAACGCTACGTGGAGTTTGTTAATTAGCGAAGCAGAAATGCTACGGACTCGGACAACGTTACGTACTGGAGATATCGCGGCACGCGTCCTGACACTTTAGAAACCTCCTGCTGGGAATTTCTGTGCATGAAAAAGAAATCCCCTCAAACATTCTTCTGTCCCGCAAGTCCGCTGCACATGTCCATTTAAAGAAAGAAAGAAAGATCTTTGAGAAACGTTTTTCTGTGACACGACACGACACTTTCGCTACGCTTTCGGGTATTTTACATAATCACATTGCGTTTTAGGTCATTTTTATGATAATTGATGCATCATGTTGTTTACGGTTCATTTAATTAACAATGCGCGTGTTTGCAAATTCAAACTAAAACCCAAACAGTCTTCTGTCGGGAGGATGTTACGATGAAAATCTTTTTCAAATCGAGCATTTTGCTGGAAAATCCTTTCGAGGAAACTAACCGGCAGAGATCACTTTAACGCCTTTAGCGTAGAAGCAAACACAAATCTGATCTAGGTGTTCGCGACTGTTTTGGGAAATTCCGTAATATTGCGTATTATGTGTGAAATTAGGAATCGGAATGAACGTGTATGTCTGTATATACAGACGCTCCCCGAGCTCCGATGGCCCGACTTGTGATTTTTACGATGGGAAGTTACGATGACGATTGTGATGCGCTAAAAATTATAAAATGTTTAGAAAATATTTCAAATTGGCAGCACAGCGTATGACGTACAATACGTTCAGATGACGCCCGGATGTACGCGTCACTCGCCTCGTGTGATGCCTCGCTCTATCCCGTGACTCACAGAGTTCCCTTTGTATCGGTGTACTGTACAGTGCATTACTGCCAGGGTTTTTTTGTCTGCTTCAAGAGCGAATTTTAATTCAAAAGCACGTCTTCTAAACGCCCAGCATGTCTCCGACAGGAGAAGACTCCTGGATAAGCGACGCTAAGCAGTGATTCGACGCACGATATTTTCCACTTACGACGAGGATCTCGGAACACATCTCCATCGTAACCCGAGGACTAGCTGTACTGTGTCTGTACAGGTCTTAGGAATATGCACAGAAATTACAGGTGACTTCCAAAAGAAAGAAATTCAACCTTTCTACATAAAAATACTAATACTACAACGGACAGAACGTAGACAGGAGATGAGAGGTACAGATGTGCAGGAGGCCGTGTGTGTGTCGGTGAGAGAACTCGTGGTCTCAAGTGATTTAAAAAAAAAAACGAAAGGCGTATTATATGTAAACGTATAAAAGCAGACCTGAGGAGCGTGCTCGTATCTTTCGGGTCGGTCCAGAACTGGACACGGCTGCTCGGACATCCGGGACACTTTAGCCCCGCCCTCCGAGACCCAGAGCAGCTTCTGAGCCGTTCTGTCGTCCAGAGAGAGAGGAATCCAGTCTGAAAGCACACATACACACACACGGGCATGGAAATTACACACACACACACACACACACACACGAGCATGAAAAATGTGAACAAACTGCAGCTTTGTTAACGTCAGTGTCACTAATGTTCCTGGCACTCAGTCCTGCGCTGGGTTTCGACAACCCTGCAATCGACTCTAGGTCTTTTCATTTCATTCAGCTTTCGCACACTCAGCATACAGACCTGCCTGGTTATTTCCTCTTAATAAATCTCTAACACTGACTCTGCAGCACGTAATAAAGAATCTGCCGTACGCTTCATCAGCTCCTCTCGGGTCGTGGGTTCAGGAACGTCAGCTTCATATGGCGGCGGTTCCTCTGAGATAAGGACAAGAGAGCAAACAAAGATAATTTATTAAACTCCATTTATCCTCCAAACTCGTGACCAGCTGTACTGATATGTAAATAAGGGGCTAGTGTAGTGGGCGGGGCTAAGACACATTTTTGCGGTCGTTTTTATTGTTCTGTATAAAGAGTTGGTTTAGAAACCACAGACTTTATAAGAGAAGTGCGCTAACGGTCAGCGTGAGCTCTCAGACTCTCCCATGGTGCTGTGCACTTACTTATGAATATTTATGAGCAGGTTGAGGTTGTTACCTGCAGGAGATTCAGCCTTCGATTTCTTTCTTCCTATAGAGCAGGGGTCCCCAACCACCGGGCCGCGGACCGGTACCGGTCCGTGGCTCTTTTGGTACCGGGCCGCGAAACAATAA
>JAQMCW010000008.1:822170-832779 GCA_030068335.1 Chrysichthys cranchii | reverse complement strand
GGATCATTTCCACATAGGACTATGTAGTGACCTTGACATTTAGGAAATTGTAGGTTGTTCTCTAATTTTGATCTCCAGTGAATATATCACTACACAAATAATTACAAAAGATTAAAAAGTTTGCACATAAAAATTTCTGTTAATGCTTAATTTTCGTAAACTCTGATCTGAATGGGAACAAAATGAATTGTCAGCCAAGCTGCAGGTTTATGCAAGTCTTAAGAGCAGTAGTCGAACATAACCTTTTAACTGATATATTGGCAATTAGAGTTAAAATATTTTACAATCATACAATCAAGCCCTCTGCTATGTGCATTTCAATAGACAGACAATTACAATAAATTGTACAATCCAAAGTTACATCAGTTCATCAAACAGCTATACATGATGACCAGTATGTTTGACTCATGTCCATTCTAGTGCATTAAGGATTTCTATGGTCACTGCTCCTCATCCAGGTCTGACACTAGCATGAATCTTATAGCTCTCACACTTACCTGAACACATGCACATCTGTTTCTTGTTCAGCCTCCAATCCTTTCCTACATTTTGTGTTTGTTTTCTTGCTTTTGACCTTGAGCTTTTCTCTTTTCTTTGTTCACCTGCCAGTTCCTTTTCATGAGCCAGCTCTCCTCTATCACACAACAGATAGCAGATACCACTGCTCTAATACGTGTTTCTGCTGATAGTGACTGCTCCATGCTGGGCCACAGGGCAGCGTTATAAATATAAAGGTATGTGCTCTCTGACCTCTTCCACATTCGTGGCCTCACGGACACCTTCAACTGGCTAATGTCAGGGCAGGGCAGAGTGAGCATGCCTGCCCTACCACGCAGAAAGCACAGGCAGTTTTGGTCTCAAGGCTTCTAGCCATGGGTGGCATCATCAGGATTCAAACTTGTGATCCACTGATGGTAGGACAAACACTATTCTACTGCACGACTCAGAAGCTTTTGATCTTGATTTTCTCGTTTGCGTAATTATGTGAACTTTATTGATCCTTTGGCCACAATTCTGCCCGCTGATTTGGATTTCAAGTAAATATTTAGCTTAAATCCACCTGCCACTCTTTAGTGGCCAAATCAGTCCCCCAGCATGAATTTGTCAATTATTTAGCAAAATGTGCTTCCTTATTCTTTAACTAGACCTGCCAAATTAGTCTTGGTTTTGCTTTTGTTTCTGAGTACCGAACCCTAGCTAATAATATTTGGGATCCTTATTTCCACCGTGATTGATTTTGCATGTCTGAATGAATGTTTCCTTCCCTGTTTGATGAATGTTGTGTTTGCGATATGGCTTCAGTTGTTCTTCTCCTTTATAGACTAATGACCTTAATTATTTGTCGACCTCCGCTGGCATTTTGTCATCTTGTACAGAAGATTTAGGCTGTTTAACAATGCAACGTTGCCTTTATTCTAATTAATCCCCAGAGGTTTGAAATAGATGTCTAATAACCATGGGGTTAGCAGAGATGCTTCATCGATAATGCCTTGTACAGTAGATGATGTTCTTGAATTTACACTGTGGTCACCCAACTCATTAAACTTATGACATACAAGTATTTCCAGTCCCCATTAGAAATAGTGCAATGCCGATGCTAGTGTTGGGGTGATGATCTATGGTGTAGTGAGCCATAATCCAATAGTGGGGCAACAGCTGAAATCTAAGGCTTCGCTGCCAATCAGAGATGAGCTGCAGCCCTCGTTCCAGCCAGGCCATGCAAATTGGAAAGCACTGAAGGCTGATTTGTGACTCATTTTAATTCCGAAAGTGTGTGTGCTCTGCCAGTCACATAGCTTCAGACACTGTGCTTTGCATTGTTCGACTCGTGTCAGTCAATGAGAAGAGGGTAATTCTTCATCAAAATAATGAACCTCACCATTTTTAAGGATTCTTTATACATACAAAAACCTCCATCATTTGAAAATGCTACATTTACATATGGGACTGTGATGGGCCTGGCAGAATTAACATTCCAATCACGTCTGAATTCATTATCCTCGTGTTGCTGTGCCAACAGTTAGCACTAAAAAGAGACTTTGTCAGTGTTTGATGTTTGGTAAAGAGATGCACGAGACCCTGAATCTGACTGACTTTTAACCAAAGCAGATAACAACAGCTGAATGATTCCAGACGAAAAAAAAAAAAAAAAAAATTCTCCCTTTTTTGGATAGTCATAATCAGCATTTTTGCCTTTTCTTTTGGAAACCATTAAGGAGTTGTCAAGTAAATTAATTAAGCATTGACAGAAGGAGGCCAGAGCTGCTGTTGATAAGCGTCCTGCTGTGCTGAATATGGCTGCACCACAGTCTTTCGATCATAAAAACTGCAAAAGTTTATATCGTCCAACTCATAAAGATGTGGCGCTAATAGCAATAACATTCAGTATTAAAGATTTATGCACTCATTTGGCTGTAAGGCAGACTTGTTATGTGAGAGGAGGAGGCTCTGTTATTCTTTTAGGTTCAAACTAAGATGTATCTGTAAAGCATGCGCTTCCCCCCCCAAACACAGGGGAAATTTTCTGTGCGTTCAGTGTGTTCCTATGAGATTTAACAAAGTAATCGAGAGTGATTGCTACTTGTCTTCTAAATTAAGTGCACTTGAAGTATGGCTCTCTTCCAGGAGTGTTAAGATGAGAAGGAATACAAGCTTTTCTACTGAAAATAAGAACATCTTCCATCATGCTTGGTACACCTTTTAGCACCTGTAGTACCTAGTAAATACATTAGAGGGTAGACTGATCAGCCATAAACGGAAACGCTGCATGGCCCAACACAGAGCAATATCGAGACCATTTTCAATTAGGAAGTGACAGAGGTGTAGTGAGGATTCGGTGTCCCAAAAGTTGTAATTGAAAACATGTTTCTAAAGCTTGGAGATAGACTCAGTCTACTGACATGGAAGGATCAGTGCTGTACTCAACCCCAAAGAAGAGTCAGTGAAGGGAGTAGAGATTGGTGAAATATGATTAGGGGCTTGGCAATAAATCCTTTAAACTGGAGGTTCTGACCTGTGGTAATATGTTTCCTATGGCAATTCTGGATTTCCCGGAGGTACTCAGGGCCTCCATGGAAGAAAAACATTCAGCAGCTTTCTCTAAATTGAAGTCAATAACAGCCTGCCGTTTATTAAGTGTTCTCAGATACTCCAGGCAGCTTCTGGACGAATGGCGATTGAGTTCTGAAAATATAGCAGTCTAATAGGAATCGATCTATCACTCCATGGTTGAGAAAGGCAACAAAATAAAAATATTATATTAGAGGGGTAATCGAATTGGGCTCAATTGAACTATGGTGCAAATACATCACGAATAAACCTTTATTTCATAATCCATTTTAATATATTTGCATTTTCATTTCGGATCCCAAATTAGAGGAGGCAGTCTCACAAAAACAACAGTCTGGGAGGCAGAGAAGGAGAAAAAAAGGAATATGCAACATATTGTTAATTAAATAGGCCCATGGGTGTGTAATTATCAGTCATCCTAATGTGCCCATTATAATAACCTTCATTTCAGTCATCTGATTTTCAGGCAAAAGGGAATATGTTTCACCTTGAGAGCTTACACACTGAAAGGCTGTCTTCCTTGAAAAGCAAAAAAACAAACAAGCAAAAAAAAAAAAAAAACACCTAAAATAAAATAAAAATAAAACAAAACGTCTTTGTTTTTTAAACTGTCTTACATTTACTGCCATCTTCCTTTTTAAATATCTTATTCCTTCAACTCTTATTATTTTCACTGTAATTATTATTTTCATTTAATATTATTCTACACACTATTATTTATTAATATTACACATTTTACATTATGATTATCACATTGCATATTTATTGCGTTTTTATGATGCAATTATTTACCTTGTGCTTCTTTCATTCTATTCCATACTTCACACTCTAAAATGCTAAATTATTCACACATTATTATTATTATTATTATCATTATTATTATTATTATTAACATTACTATGATACTGATGCAAAATTGCCGCTAGTCAGACAACCTTTAGCGATTCCTTCTGACATTTTTCTAAACACTCGGCAACAATAAAACCTGAACCCGTGTTCCGATCCAACTCCTGCCACGTGAACGCATGCAAAAACACCACATCGCTGTTTATGCTTGAGTGCAAAAGTCTGCGCACCCGTACTTTAAACCGATGAAGCGGGACGTCTTTCCAGATTTACATTTCTGAATGCTTGAGAAATGCGGCGCCTGGTTCAGTTTTGCTGTTTATTTTCGTGCTTATTCAAATCTCTTCAGGTTTCGCGGACTTTGATTGATTTAAATCATTAGAAACCTTAATGAGGCACATTCGACTCAATTAATTAGAGCACGTCAACGAGGGACATCTCAGCATGTGAATAAACAAACCTGCTGACTGAGGATGCAATATTTATCCTGTCCACTGGTTAACGAAAACACAATTATTATTATTATTAAAAATAAACCATACAATTTAGATAAAATACGACCTTCATAGGCAGCGCCCAGAAATCAAAGGAGGTGGGTGGGGGCGCAAACTTTTGCACTCAGTTGTATCCAAACAATGAATTTGGATACAACTGAGTGCAAAAGTGGTGTTCCTGTCGAAAAAAGGGAAACATCACTACCAACAGTTACTTAGCGCTTAATTTTCCGGAACCTGCCAGGTCTGCAGTCCAGGTGTAAAGTTAATCTATCGTCTCTTCCTGTACAGAGCATCAATATACAGGAAGTGATCTGTGTGTGAGTCTGTGTGACTTTACATCGTGTTCTCCTGAAACAAATCGTTCTGGAAGAATAACTACGAGCACGTCTTGTCAGGGGAAACTAATGCATTCACACTTGCCGTCCCAGGAGAACTTCCATGCCCTGGCAGACGTCCTGGCTCGGTGTTCTTCCAAAAAATAAATAAATAAACAAATAATATCCCCTTCACTCTGGCCCTGAGCCTACGTCGGTCGCTTTATTAACTACACCCGCAGTGTACGTAACCTTACCAAGCCAGGCTGGGAGGACGGAGGGGCCTGCGGATTGGCTGGAGGCGGCTGCTGCAGAGCCTGAGGCGGCTGCTGATTGGGCGCCGGCTGCCCGGGAGGCAGGACTTGGGACTGCGGAGGCTGTGGGACCGGAGGAGGGGCTGGTTGCTGTGGTAACATGGGTGTGGACACCGTGGTCACTGTGGCTAAGCTGGGCTGGCTGACTGGTGGTAATTTGACTCCGCCCACTGTGGGCAGGGTTGGCTGGGCATTGAAAGCGGGCCCGCTGTTCATCATTCCTGGGACTGAAGGGGAAAAAATAAAAAGAAGGGCAATTATTACAGATATTACCTGATTATCGATCAAGTTTTATACTTGAAGAAGTTCCTCTAGTCTGATATGATCAAGTGTAAACTTTGTCCTTGCAATCAAGTGCTAAATATGGCAGAAAACCTAACACCTAAATGTAACGTAACCCTGAGAGCACTAAAACATGGTGGTGGTAGCATCGTGTTGCATCACCTTGAGCTAGATGCACGGACGGAGCCAGTTCCGATCCCAAAGAGACCGGAGACTGGGGTGACGACCTGCGAATGTACCCCCCCCAGGTATTTGCTAATACATAAATGAATAACCGATTTAGTATTAATGGATCAGGGACGTCTCAGAGCATTTTATTCTCCTCTGGGACTGTTACTCTGGTTTAAAACAGGGGTCAGGAACGCAGCGCACAACTGCAGGTTTTCGATATTTACGCTAATTTTCATAAAAATGAAATATATTAGCTAGCGTGGATCAAACATGGTTGCGGTTTAATTTCAGATAAGCACTTCTATACAGCTGCATGTCATACACGTTCTTACTTTCACTGTGCCCGAATCACACACATGCTAGTTGGTTTGCAGAAAGATGCACCATATGTCTAGTCGCTTTGTGTTTGTCAGCGTGAAGACACACACACGAGGCTTACGTAATGTTGCATTAGCTGGCATCTGACGCTGGCATCAAACTAAAGCCGAAACACATTTCATACGACAGGGGAAGGAGAGGACAGGGTTGCGTAAAGTGAACTCACAGCGATTCTTCTGACTGTTGGCGGCTTCCACGGCCATCGCTGCTGCTGCCGCCGCCGCCGCGTTCATAGATTGAGACGAAGGCTGAAAAACCGAGAAGGACAGACAGACACGTAAAGAGACAGACAGACACATGAATGCTTTGCGAATCCAGACTTGAAACTGCTCAGACTATGAGTTGTGTTCACGCCTCCTGAGCTCACCGTTCCCGGGTACGTGTGAGCCGTGCTGATTGGAGGAGGAGGCTGGGAGGTGGAGCAGATGGGCTGATTGACGGGCAGGGATTGCTGGGGCAGAACGGGTTTGAGAGCGACGGAACCGGAACTGCCTCCAGGAGCGACTGCACACACAGACAGATTAATATATGTAAGTAAATGCATACATATATATTAAAATACAGAGCCCCATGTCGGACCCAGCAGAGCGCAGCGTACGCAGGAAGCACTGGCGTTACCCGGGAGTGCGATGCCGCGGATCAGCACCATGTGAAACGGGTCCTGGCTGTAGTCCGGGTGCGGAGGCTCGGGTGCTCCTATAGGTGACGCTCGGTCATACAGAGCTCGGAGAGCCGGAAGCTTCCGCGGGGCCACCACGGAGAAGTGGATTCCTCTCTGCAGCAGAAACAGAAAGTTGTGAGTTTGTGTCCCAGGGCCGTGCTGCAGCCACTCTAAGCCTCATCTAGACCACTTTAAATCCCTCCAGCGCTCCTGCAGTGACTCACGTCTCGGATGATCTGCACCAGGCTGTCAGTGGTGCAGCCCGTGTAACTGACGCTCTCGACGGCGGGCAGCAGGTACGGAGGGGAGTTACACAGCAGCACACACACCTTGTGAGTCTGACCACTGGAAAACAAGACAGGAAGCAGTGGGAGAAGTAATCAGAACGTCCGTGAAACAAAAGAAACATGATTCCCGCCGCAGAGCTTTTATACAGCGTTATAGCATTGTTTCATCTGGACACTAATTTCTTTAATATGGCTATAAAAAAAGAGGCCACGCCTCCTTTATTTTCATTAAGGCACAGAGGCCACGCCTCCTTTATTTTCATTAAGGTACAGAGGCCACGCCTCCTTTATTTTCATTAAGGCACAGGGGCCACACCTTCTTTAATGGGACTAAAAACAGAGGCCACACCCCCTTAGGGACTAAAAAAAGAGACAACACCTCCTTTAATGGGACTAAAAAAAGAGACCACACCTCCTTATTTTCATTAAGGCACAGAGGCCACACCTCCTTAAATGGGAGTAAAAACAGAGGCCACACCTCCTTAAATGGGAGTAAAAACAGAGGCCACACCTCCTTAAATGGGACTAAAAACAAAGGCCACGCCTCCTTAAATGGGACTAAGACTCAGAGGCCACACCTCCTTTAATGGGACTAAAAAAGCGGCCACACCTTTAATAACATTATCACACAAAGGCCACACCTCCTTTAATGTTCTTGACAGACACAGAGGCCACACTTATTTTAGCCAAGGGCACACCCCCTTCATGTAAATTGCTAAGGACTGGCCACGCCCCCATCACAGAAACGCTTACAGCATCAGAGGTCCCATGTCACTCCCTTCACTGTGACACTCACAGAGGCCACGCCTTCACACGTCTTTTCCTTCATGTACGTAAACGAAATCAAACAAATATACGCATGAAAGACTCACATTTGCTCCCTCATCTTCTTAAAGTCGTCGAAGAGCTGCAGCGCCACAGAGAGCCCCTCCGCGATGAGGCTGCAGCTCTCGGCTCCTCCTCCCATAAACCTGACAACACGGGATGCAGAAGATACGCAGGTGATGTTTTGGTGTTTAGGTTTCTCAAAAAAGCATCACATCTGGCACTAGATCAGACGAAGGACCTACTGGATGCTGTCGATCCACGACACGAACTCGAAGGCGGAGCTCGTGGGGGCGTGACACTGGACGTAAGACTCGGGAGCGCAGTCCACCGTGTTGAAGACGACCAGGCCATACTGCGTCCCTCCGTACTGTCAAAGAGAGGGGTTCTCAGTGCACTCGTCTCATACACAATCACTCAGAGTAACAGAAGTGGCGTGCACCAGACTCACGTCTCCCCCGAAGTCCGTTTCGGCCGGCGGGCCGCCGTTAAAGTACCTGCCATCACGTGAATCAAGAGGGTAATAAACTTGTTAATGTGTAAAAGTGTACACTTTGTTTATGCTTGGAGCACAGCGCTGATTCTAATACTACCGCTACCGGTTCGAGAGCAATGCAATTAATTAATTAAATAACTTGTTCAACGCTGAGGTATGAACAGAAATAAAAACACTGGATTTTACTGGACTTACTCGATCGCCGGCAGGATGTAGTTCTTGCGCAGGGATTCGAAGTACGGCCCGAGATTGGCCGTGCCCTCGATGACGAACACCACATCTGAGACCTGCGAGGCGCCAGTTTTGGGCGCCGAGTCCATCAGGGTCACCATGAGCGCTGGGAACGATGAGTTCAAGAGTTCAATACGAGTGTGATTTGGGTAAAAACCGTAACAATGCAGCGTTACAGAAACCCCCGACAGAGACCGGTGTCCGACTGCACGCCACGCTGGGACACTAGGACCGGGATGAAGAATCTCCCGAGACGTTTGCTCAGATCTGTCACTTTACATCGTACCTCTGGTGGATATAAAAAGTCTACACCCCCCTGTTAAAATGGCAGATTACTGTGAGGTAAAATAAACAAACAAACAAACAAACAAACAAACAAATAACTAAATAATTTTTCCCCCACCCTCAATGTGAAATTACATGGGGTAAAAATGACCCTAAAAACACTCAAACACTTCAAGAGAAAACCAGGAAAAACATTAAGAAAAGAAGTTACACTAACATGGCTGCGTAAGTGTTCATAATCAACCAATCACATTCAGTCTGATGTTCAATAATCATCATCAGCCAGCTGTCCGCATTCTAATTAACCCCCACATAAAGATCAGCTGTTTCTGTTGGGGTTTCTTTACATCTTCTGGGTTTCATCCAACTGCTGAAGTCATGATCTTCTAAGAGCTTTTCACGAAGCCTGTACGATATCTCACTGGGTGAAGGCTAACAATCAGAAGAGGAGCGTAAAAGAATTCCCATGACATCAGATGTCCCGAGGAACACCACGAAGGCCATCATGAATAGCAAGTGGAGACGATGGGGCACCGCAGCGACTTCACCATGTGACAAGAACAGGACGTCCCTCAAAAGTTTTTACAGAAGATCGGGACAAGAACTTACCCTGGAGGCTGCCAGCAGACCTACAGGAACATTAAAGGAGCTGGAGGAATATCTGAGATGCAGGGATTACCTTCTGCATGTGACGACCATCTCCTGTGTTCTGCACATGTCTGGGGTGGCGTTACAGAAGATCTCTCTCTCTCAAAAATAAAAAAATCCATCCAAGTGTGACTAAATCACCCAAAACTATTTGGAGCAAAATGTGTTATGGACTGAAGAGAATAATGCCAAAAAAGCTGTTAAAAAAAAAAAAAAGAAAAAAAAAAAAAGCAGCTATATTTGGCACAAAAGAGCACCAGATTTAAGGTGAAGCATGGTGGTGGCAGCACTGGCTTTTCTTCATGCAGAGCTAGGGCTTTTAACAGGATGGAGGGAAGCAGGAAAAGCATGAAATGCTACAACCTCCAGGTGATTTTAGTGTAAACCCTGCAGGTGTCTGTCAGTAATCTGAAGACGAACGGGAATTTCAACTTTCAGCAGAACAACGAGCCGAAACACGCGCCCACATCAACACAGGAACGGATTCATCAGAAGAACACAATCAGCGTCTCCGATCGGCCGAGCCGGAGCCCAGACCCGACTCCGAACTAAACACCTGCGACGTCACCTGAGGCAGGCTGTGCACAGGAAATGACATCACAACCTGACAGCTGTAGGATGTTTTTAGAGGAAAGAGAAGGAGAATGTTGTTAGGTCAGGATGTACCATGCTGAAGGACTCTCACCAAAAACACCGAGTGGTGAAATAAACCCCAAAGCTGCTTCAGGAAAGTGTTCGTTTAGGGATGTGGACACTTATCCAACCGGGTTACTGTAACTTTTGTTTATGTATTTATTTATTTATTTTATTTACAGTTTTTTTCCCTTAATTTTTACACAATATAATTTCACATTTAGGTTGGAAACAGCCCCAAAAACCTGCCTTCTTAACAGACCACTTTTTATATCCACAGAAACTCTCAAAGAATTGATTTGAAGGAAAAAAACAAACAAACAAAAGACGATCTGTTTACATGTTGATTTGTGGAGCATTAATAGGAAACAAACCTCCTTTCAGTCACTTGTTGGTTTAAAATCAGCACAGAGCTCCTGGTGACGTTCATGATGACAGAAGCAGCTTTTAGGGGAAACCACGACCCCTTTACCCCTTTGGTTCCCCCTTTACGCCTTAGTTCCCCCTTTACCCCTTTGGTTCCCCCTTTACGCCTTAGTTCCCCCTTTACCCCTTTGGTTCCCCCTTTACCCCTTTGGTTCTCCCTTTGGTTCCCCCTTTACCCCTTTGGTTCTCCCTTTATGCCTTAGTTCCCCTTTACCCCTTTGGTTCTCCCTTTGGTTCCCCCTTTAC
>JAQMCW010000008.1:635116-649472 GCA_030068335.1 Chrysichthys cranchii | reverse complement strand
ATATATACTGTGGAGCTGCTTTGTGACACTGTCCACTGTTAAAGCGCGATAGAAACAAACTTGAATGGAACTGAATTAAATCACATTTGTTTTAAGGTAGAAGGTGTGGCTTAAAGACTGGAGGTGGAGCTTATACTTAAGAAGTGATGTCAGAGCTACGCTCAGTTACGGTTACCGTCCCAACGTTGAATATTTTTTTATTACAGCATGTTCGAAGTGTACTATCAGGAATTTCCCAGCCATTATAATTTGCTTTAATTAAAGCACACACCATACGTTTTATCCATTTATAGTTACATTTAACATCTGCGAAACAAGTTAGTTCCAGTGCTTGTGTACGTTTTAAGAGCTATAAACAGTCGGTCCCTCACCAGCTTCTCTCCTGTTTTTTTCTTCCTCTCCCGAAGTTAATAAAAAAAAATTAGTGTGAAAACATAAACTCCTCTGTCCTGAGTTACAGCTTTATCTCTGTTAGTGCACAAAGCTGAACTGTTACTGTACAGAATCCCAGTGCAGGTGCTCCCCTAGTTCCGATGGCCCGACTTATGATTTTTCGAAGTCACGATGATGATTGCGATACACTAAAAAATTGTAAAATATTTAGAAAATATTTAAGATTCATGGGCAGGCATGGCTGGCAGGCCAGCGTAACAGCATATGACGTACGATACATTCGGACGACACCCAAATGTACGCGTCACTCGCCTTGCGTGATGCCTCGCTCTCTCCCGCGACTCCCGGAGTTCCCTTGTGTATCGGTGTACTGTACAGTGCATTACCGCCTGTTTTTTGTGTGCTTCAAGAGCTAATTTTAATTCAAAAGCATGTTTTCTAAATGCCCAGCATGTCTCCTACAGGAGAAGACTCCTGGGTAGGCTAGGCTAAGATAGGGTAAGCTACCTAAGCTACCTAAGTTAGGCTAAGCAGTGGCCTACGACATTCGACATACAATATTTTCCACTTATGATGGGTATAGGGGAACGCATCTCCATCGTAACTTGAGCACTACCTGTAATTATGAGTTGGAGAAAGAAAGAAAATTATGATCATTGTTTGACCTCGTAATTACAACATGAATTTTAGAGTGCAATTTCACAATATAACTCCATGCACTTTCATCAGACATTCATCATCAATAATTATGTCTTATTCCCTATGAATAGCTCACTCACGCATCTTCTGACATTTAATCCTGTTCAGGGTCGCAGGGGGAAGCTGGAGCCAATCCAGCGCAAGGCGACACAGAGAGTGAGAGAGAGGCGGGGTTACACCCTGGGCCGGTCACCAATCCAGCGCAGGGCGACACACAGAGACAGACAACCGTTCACACTCACATTCACACCTACGGCCAATTTAGAGTCGCCAATTAGCCTAATCCCCTCTGTACATGTCTTTGGACTGTGGGAGAAAACTGGAGTTCCCCGAGGAAACCCACACGGACAACATTCAAACTCCACACCAGAAAGGCGCCCAGGTCGACCCTGGGAATCAAACCCAGGACCTTCTTGCTGTGAGGCGACAGTGCTAACCACCACACCACCCTCCTATGAATAGCAAATATTATAATTTAGTCTCATTATTATTTATATGCAGACTTATTCTGCTCATTTGAAGATAGTTTACGCAGAGACAATCGTGCCGATTTATACATGCAGCATACACAATGCTAAACCGTTAGCTATAAGCTTCCGTTACTTGTTAGCAACATTAGCCTCATAGCTCTGGTTTCAAACTCCTGAAGCAAACTTAGTAAATGTGCTGCTGCTGCTGCTGATCGACTGGATTTGTACAAACTGCTGAAACTGTCCACATTTAATTTTCCTGGCAGAAATTCTTTAAGTAAAATTGTTCAGTGTGGATTATAAAGCACCCCTAGACTGCACACTGATGAGGCTTTTGTCTGATGTTGAGTGAATAAGTCTGTAAAATGTGCACATACTTCACCAGTCATAATGTCTGCAGGCAACACGGGGCATTTCTCTACCTGAGACGTGGCGCTGCTCGAACTCGGTGTCACTTTTACTTATTGTGACTGAAAACCTCCTGGCAGATTATTTCACATCTCTCTCTTTCCTTTAGAGCTGCACAGAAAGACATTTCGGACACATCTGTTTTAAGCGCTCGCGTTAGAAAAAAGGCATTACTGGAGCAGAACGTGTCCTCCATATCTGGGATAGCGCCTCTGATTTAGTGAGAGACGCACACAAAGACGAAAGACACAGCAGGTCAGATGGAGAAGATGGACTGCAGACTGGTTCTGCAATCAAAGTTGAACACAAATAACACATCAGGCCACGCCTCCTTCTCTGGGACTGACTGGAACAGGCCACACCTCCTTCAATAAGAGTGACAGAGAAAGAGGCCATGCCTCTTTTACTGGGACTGACAGAAAGAGGCCACACCTCCTTTACTGGGACTGACAGAAAGAGGCCACACCTCCTTTACTGGGACTGACTGAAAGAGGCCACACCTCCTTCACTGAGACTGACAGAGAAAGAGGCCACGCCTCCTTTACTGGAAATGACTGAAAGAGGCCACACCTCCTTCACTGAGACTGACAGAGAAAGAGGCCACACCTCCTTCACAGAATGACAGATACAAAGGTGGCACCTACTTCACTAAGATCAAAAGATACAGAGGCCCCGCCTTCTTCACTATGACAGACTGGAAGACACCATGCCTCTTGTATTGAGACTGACAGGAACAGAGGCCACGCCTCCTTCAAAAAGACTCATTGGAAGAGGCCACACCCCCTTTAATAAGATTGGCAAAACAAGGCAGGACAAGAGGCAGACAGAGAGAGAGGCACACAGACAGATAAACAGATGAACAGACAGACAGCAGGTTTGGGGAACCATAAAATCGTTAAAGAAAATAAAAATAACTGAAAATGCCTGGAGGTTTTTTTCACTTTCTGTTTCTTTGAGTTACGTTTATTTTTCTCTCTCGAGCTGTGAGAGGATTTAACACGGCCGAGAGGATTCTCTCTCTCCTCATTCTTACCGCAACAGCGTGGACGCATCGTTTGAAGTATAAAGAGAGCTACAGGACTCATACACTACACACACACACACACACACACAGTACACATTACACCCTCATCATACAGATAGAAGTTTCACATTTGGCCCAAATATAGGATTCTCAGGCATCATGATGACTGATTTCTCACGCTGGCTCACTTTCAGTAATCCTGCTTAGGGTTGTGGTGGATCCAGGGTTTATCCTGGGAACGCCTGGATGGGTTCACCATACTCACACTAGTGTTGTTTGGTGCTGAAGGACCCACATGGATGCACGGAGAAGACATGCACCAGAAACCGCACAGACAATCCCTGAGCTCAGGATCGACCCCATGAACCTGCATCTGTGATACCCACTGATGGCTTTATTCCTCGAACATCACACCAATTTACCAACAATTTCATTTTTTAAATATAAAGAAGAGATCTTTTTATAGTTACATTTAATGTTCTGGAACCTCCGTGAAATACCTTAGTTCCTGTTGTCATTTACATCAGCCTCTCTTTTTGTCTGCTGTTAGAGGGAATTAGCCAACACCTTCTGACCAAAGAAATTCACTATTCGTGTAATTTATGATGCGTTAAACATCGTTTTCATAGATGAGGAGATGAGGAACGCCACGGGAAGTTGCTTGTCAAATGTGATGAGCTGATTTGCATATTACACAGGATACAGCAATGTGTTCAAACCCCAAACTGGAGACATCAGACTATAACCGTGTATGCAAGTGGTTAGCATCTCATTACACTCCTAAAAAACTAAGCACCCTTAAGGGTTCTTCAGTTGTGCCTCTGATGGAACGCTAAAGGAGGCTCTATTTGATAAGTTTGTAATAAAACCTGTTAAAGCGTCAATGTGGACACCATTTTCATTCAGAAAGAGTTTCACCATTAATTACGCATTTGTATTCATTTGGGAAGCATATGGTATAGATGACAAATTATTGCAGTTTAAGGTTGTTCACGTGTTGTAATTTTAGCGTTCCCCATGCTTGCCTGTTTGATGGTTCAAGTGTTTGGAGAGCAGATCATTGGTTTGGTGATTTTAACTATTTTGACAGCAATATTGTGTCTAAAACATGGCATTTGGGGAAAAAAAACTGAGAAAATGACACGGAGAGCACAAGCGATGTGGGGGGTGGGGGTGGGGGTGCAGAATAACACGAGGCTTGTCGCTGAGCGACACCCATCTTTCGCTCTTCTCTGACAGCTCACACTCGTGTGTAATTACCGCCGGCCGATGCGGTGACCTACAGCGTTCGCTACGTGGGCTGCGCTCCGAGTGTAGGAGATATTATTGAGCAGACACAAAAGAGTACTGTGATCAGACTTGGGGAAAATGTTGAGGGGGAAAAAAACTCCCAAACTGAACCAACATATGCCTAACTTTCTAAACAGACTGCTACACCCACTCACACGCATCTGAGGACACACCTGAGCTGTTTTATTCTGAACACAGCTCCATGTTATTGCCTGGTTATGATTAATTATTTCCTTGATATTAGCAAGTCTTTAAATTCAGAGCTCTGTGCATGATAAATGAAATTCCTCACATACTAATTTCAGCTTTAATAAAATATGTTTTAGGAAAAACTCTGGTCTTTGTGGTATTCCAGGCTTTAAACTAGACAAACAATGTCTGAGGTGAACTACCAACAACCAAGCAAGAAGGGCAGCTCTACTTACCAAGCAGTTCAAAAAGCTCCACCTCTTTATTAGCATTCAAGTGTTTGGTGGGTGTGGCACAAGAGGAACACAGGAAAACACTGCTAGCTTCACCTAACTTTGCTAAATTCACAGACAGTACCTTTAATGCACTTGGAAACCATGCTTGATCATACTGTACATGGTGACACTAAGAAATGTTTGCATTTTGTCCAGATCACATAAGTATGCAAAGAGTGCAGTTAGCTAATAAGGACTAATTTAGGACATAAGCCACTTCCTGTAAATTTCCCTCTTCTCATAACAGACCCACCATCTAACCATACATCCTTCTTCCTATTTATTAAATGAAGGTTTCCTAACACTGCGCTCACCCTAGCAAGCGACAAGTGACATCCAAACCGAGATTTTCCCAATTCTGTGCAAATTTAGTTTCAAACACTAAAGCGGAAAATCCAAACTATCAGCATGGACGATCCCATTGGCCCATCCTATACTGTGTGTGGTCTGACACTTCTTCAGTTCCCAATTCACAACTTTAATTCCTACATGCTTTTGGTTCCAATTAACTGTTTGAAAATGAAAAAACACAAACACAACCATGGTTTTGCATTATCTCCTTAGGAGTAAAAAGGTGCCAGACTGACTACACCCACAAGCAACAACAGTATAAGGTGCTGAACAACCACAGAAGACAAACCACGAGTAATATTAGTGATGAGACCCAATGTAGGGTTAGACTCTTCAGTGGAAGGGGTGGGTAGCATGATGTAAAAGCTGTCCAACCTAAATTCTCTTCAATTCAACTTAAAGTCTCCCCAACGCACATTACATTTGTACCATCAGCAGAAGGTGTGGTCTATTAGACTACAGACCGGTGATGATGAACATTTGGGTTTTAAACCTTGCAAAGTGGTAGCAGATCATCTACAAAGAGCTCATGTCTACACGTGAATCAGGTGTACCAGCTTGAGATGAGACTGCATATATGTTTGATAATCTCGATTGACAGTCAAAGAGGATGTGGAGCATGAAAGATCACATCAGAGCAAATGCAGACTGGTTTAACTGCTTTCCCATCCGTACCCACGTATACCATCGGATGAAATATTAAGCCTTAGGAATCTTGGAGGAAATAATCTGACAGGTGTGAAGGAAGATACTGTGGCTGGAATTGCTGTCAAATTCTTTCCCTACCCTCAGCATGGATGTGTTATAATAAGACTGTAGCGAATGAAAATGGCATCCCTACGTCGGTAACACTGAATATCTCTTCTTACTCCCAGGATTATTTAGTAACATCACTTGAGTTTCCATCTGCATGGTGTGCTACTCTCGTTGTATCCATGTGTACAAGAAAGACTCAGTGCCTGTAAGTCTCAGTGGAGGAGGTGTGGCCTCTCTGCCTTTCAGTGTTAATAGGCCTTTGTGTCAATTAAGGAGGCATGGACTCTATGCCCATCAGTCCCAGTGAAGGAGGTGTGGCCTGTGCTTGTCCATCCTACTGAAGGAGGTGTGGCCTGTGCTTGTAAGTCCCACTAAAGGAGGTGTGGCCTCTGTGCCACTTGGTACTACTAAAGGAGGTGTGGCCTGTGCTTGTCCATCCTACTGAAGGAGGTGTGGCCTATGCTTGTCAGTCCCACTAAAGGAGGTGTGGCCTCTATGCCTCTTGTTCCTACTGAAGGAGGTGTGGCCTGTGCATGTCCATACCACTAAAGGAGGTGTGGCCTCTGTGCCTCTTAGTCCTACACAAGGAGGTGTGGCCTGTGCTTGTAAGTCCCACTAAAGCAGGTGTGCCTCTTGGTCCTACTGATGGAGGTGTGGCCTCTATGCTTCTCTGTCCCACTAAAGGAGGTGTGGCCTCTGTGCCTCTTGGTCCTACTGATGGAGGTGTGGCCTCTGTGCTTCTCTGTCCCACTAAAGGAGGTGTGGCTTCTGTGCTTCTCTGCCCCACTAAAGGAGGTGTGGCTTCTGTGCCTCTTATTCCTACAGATGGAGGTGTAGCCTCTGTACTTGTCAGTCCCACTGAAGGAGGTGTGGCCTCTGGTTCTGATGTATGTAAAATGTGGAACTGGATGGAAGCTGTCCTTAACACTTAAGCATTTCTCTTCAAAGGACCAGGTGCTTGATTATTGGGGGGGGTCTATCAATAACATAGTAGTTGGTGTAAATCCTAGTAGGAAACAGTGGGGGCATGGGGTGTAAAGACCAGTACAAGCAGTCTTATGGGGCAGTGGTTGACAAAAGTGAGCCTTTACCTGGGGAGGATCCAGCACCAGGACGCTGTACCACAGTAGCACAGATCAGTCCTTTAACAAAGTCATACAAATTTGGAAAGGGGATATACAAAAAAGGGGGGGGGATCCTAAAAGCTCACAAACAAATGCTATTCTTCTAAAGTTTGTATTCTGGATATACTAAATGATATAAATCTGTAAGAAAAGGGATAAATCTAAAACCTCAGATCTACAGATTTTTTTTTAAAGAAAATCTATGTGCATTAGAACACATGAGCAATGTAATTAGATTTAATTTGATTTCATGCATATGAAATGGTAATAAAAGATATGATAACCCTGGCACAACCCTTACCTCAACCTCTGCAACTTTTCACACAATCAAGTTTACAAGTCGTTTAAGAACAAAATTTAGCATGAGAGATAGAGAGACTGGACCAGATCAGTGTAACACTGAAGAGCAGGACGCGGTGGGTGTTGATGAGCGAGCGAGTCTCCATGCATGCCAATGTGTGTGAGTGGGTGTGTTACCAAGAGTGACAGAAGCCTGAACATCACCACATCGTTCTATCAGAGCTCTTGCTCACCCTGTCACTGTCGTACTGGGCAGGTAACCTTCAAGGGAAATTAACCTGATTTCTTACACACTCGATACTATCTTCTTCCCCCTTGCCCTCCCAAACCCACTTAATCGGGTGTAATTCAAACAGGGACACGTTCCTCGGTTCTCTAACGTGCTGCTGAAGCACACCTCCACCAACATTCGCCTATCTATTCCTCCTTGCATGCAGTCTAGTTTGGTAAATGTGCTCCACATGTGTGCATCTGGTCTGCTGTGCTGTACTCTGCAGAAACGACACCACAAGGAGGAACTTGGAGTCGAAATCAACCAATCAGGTTCATACAGATTCATACTTCCAAAATCTTGAGCAAATTCTCCTCTCATCCATGCATCATCCCCACCTTCTGAGCCAGCAAGCTTTTCCAGCCTTCTATGCATCTTTGTGGGGGGAAACAAAAGCAGGTTTACTTACTGTCTTCCTACGGATGTCTTCCCTGGTTGTCTCTGTTTGCAGATTCCTCCAGATTTAATGAGAGAACAAATCCAGCAGCAGGAGCAGCAGCACAGAGAAATAGAGAGAAAGAAACAAGGGAGGGAGATGAAAGGGAAAAAATGGGGAGGTATACAAAAAAAAGAAATGGACAAAAAGAAATAGCAGCAACAGAAATTAGACCTCTGGAAATCACATTGTAGAGCGAGGCAAGAGATGGATGGAGAGACCGGAGAAATGGGAGGGATATCCACGGCGTTCCAGCGGACTGGAAGCACTATAGTAACACTTCTGACAATCACTCTCTCCCCCCTTCTCTCTCTCGTCCTCCCTCCCTCTCTCTCAGTCGTTCAAACAGATCCAATCTCTTAGTCTCTTTCAGCTGGTTGGTTGCTTTCTCTCCTCTCTCCTCTCGTATGCTATACCCCCGTCTTCCTTCCTCCCCTCCCTCTATCCCTCCATCTCTTTTCTCCCTTTCACCATCTCCTCCACAATGCCATGATGTCTTCTGGAGTTTTAGCTTCTCGGATAAAACTGGAACACAGCTGCAGAGATTCACAGCCCAATACAAGGAAACGATAACACGGTACAAGCCGTGCTGCATGCATACACTGGGTTTGCAAAATTCATTACAAGAGAGCTCGTAACATACGCCCACCATGGTGCAGCACTGAGATACATGGCAAGATCTGCAGATGAAGGCAACCTTAAATGAGAATGAACCAGATAAAGACAGAGCAAGGAAGGAAAAATAATAAATATGTAAGAATCCAAATAAGGAATTTGAAACACATGAAGTCATTAAGGTACAAACATGTATGCTAGGAAAAACTAAGTACACTAACTTTGCCAATACCCTAACCTTGATAACTTTTCATATGAATAAGGTCAAACAAAAAGTGTTGGAGGTGAAGGACAGAGAAGAAGGTTAGATATTTGGAAGAAATGGACAAAAGGAAATAAGGCATACATTTAGTATATATCGCTTCTCCAGAACTGATTTCCTAAGGTCAGAAAAGCACTTTGGGAAGATCAGATCGCAAGGAGAATGGGGGGGGGGGCATATTGTCCACCTCTGTGGCAAATGGCTAGAAGCTGTGTATAAAGTGGGGGGGAACTAGCATGAGCTTTTACAATGGATTGGTAATTTCTATTAAAGAGGTGGCCACACCCTTTTTTCTTTTTTTTTCCCCCAAATAAAACAGCTCATAAAAAGATTGGTTTAGCAAGTGGCTGAAATACTCAACACTACCCTGTCACTAGGTTTTACAGAATTCAGCAGATGCAGTTATCCAGAGCAACTTACAGAAGTGCTTTGTAGCCCCCACTGAAAAACATACGAAGATGAAAATATGAAACTAAAGTACAAATCAAGTGGAAGATCATTTCAACGCTTGGCTGCCGGTACAGAAAGGTTTGGATTGGTCAAGTCAAGCTACACTATATTATTTGTATAGTATTTTTAACAATGGACACTGTCACAAAGCAGCTTTACAGAAATCTGGAAATCTTTTTTTCCCCTTTCTTTCAAATTTATCCCTAATGATGAGTAAAACTCCCTGAGGCGACAAGAGGAAGAAACCTTGAGAGGAACCCGACTCCACATGTGTGCATCTGCTCTGCTGTGCTCTGCAAACCCAGAACACATTCCCACCTGGGTGACCGCAGACAGTGTGATTATAAATCACTTCTCGTCTATAACTATATACTATAAAATCAAGCACTGCAATGTGTGTTAAAAGTAATGTGTCACTAGTTTTAGGTTTAAGTTTCTTGTATCCTAAACCCATGGAGATCTGTAGGCTGTCTATGCAAGGCCATCTTCAGAAGCAGCGAGTGATTTTCTAGTGAGGAAGCAAACGTGGGTCCATGACGATGGATCAGGCAGGTCGGGTTGTAGAAGGAATTAGGATCACTGAGAGAGAGAGAGAGAGAGAGAGAGAGAGAGAGAGAGAGATTTGATGTAAGCCACTACAGAAAGCCTGTGTAGGGACCATTGCAATGGGGTGATGTGGGACACAGTGAATAGATGCCACATTCTGGTTCTTGATGGTGCTCAAGGGGAAGATCTACAAGGAGTGAGTAGCAGTAGTCCCATCTCAAGAGAAAAAGGGCCTGAATAAGCACCTGAGTGTCCTCTATGGAGAGAAACAGCCTTATCTTCTTCAATATTCCTGAGCAGAAAACTGCATGACTGAGTTAGATTAGCAAGAAGGATGGCTGGTTGTCCAGACCAAACCAAGGTTTCATGCCTTGTCTGACAGCACGATGGGAAAGTTAAACAGGAATATGATGTGACGATGCATCTCCAAAGACATACAGAAGCTCAATCTTGCTGGGATTCAGTTTCAGTTGATGAACTTCCATTAGCTAATGAGATCAGTGCAGAAACAGGAGAGTCATAAGGAGGAGTTGAGTGTTAGGCTTGTTATGAAAAACCGTGTGATGGTATGACCTCACTGTTAGAATAGGTATAGAGCAGGGGTGGGCAAACCAAGCCATGATGGACCAGTGTAGGTGCAGGTTTTTGGGATGACATCTCAATCAGCCATTAATACAGCTGTTGAGAGCCATGGGAGGAGTCTTTTTTTAATTGCTGATAGAAAGGTCATCCCAAAAACCTGCACCCACACCAGCCCTCCATGGCTCAAGTTGCCCACCCACTATAGGAAAAGAATAGAAGGGGACCGAGCACTGAGCCTTGAGGGACACCAGTGGAGATAGACTGGGATGTTCTCTACGTTACGTGATATGATCATCCCTCCAGATAAGAAACGAACCCATGTCATGATGGCTCACTAAGGACAGACAAGAGAATTTTTAAGATGCACAGAAGCTTAAATGAGTTTGAATTTTCTTTGAATACACAAAAGGGAAAAAAACATGTTCTCTGTCTACTTAAGATTTCCTGTTTACTAATCCAACATTCCAGGATTTTTCAAAAGCTTATTTTGGGAGGTTCTCAGAAACACCTCTAATGGAGCATGAATTGTTAGCGACTAAGAAAAGAAAAGAAAAAACAAAGAGGAAAAAAGTTCTGGAACAACTACTGGACAATAACTTTGGTGATTTTTGACAGAAATTTTTGCTCAGTAAAACTTGAAGGGTGGGGATACCTTGTTTAAGTATGGTGTGAGAGAAAGAGAGAGAAACAGAGAGAGAGACAGAGAGAGAGATAGACAGAGAGAGAGACAGAGAAAGAGACACAGAGAGAGAGAGAGACACAGAGAGAGAGAGAGACAGAGAGAGAGACAGAGAGAGAGATAGACAGAGAGAGAGACAGAGAAAGAGACACAGAGAGACAGACACAGAGAGAGAGAGAGAGACAGAGAGAGACACAGAGAGAGAGACAGAGAGAGACACGGAGAGAGAGACAGAGAGAGAGAGAGACACAGAGAGAGAGAGAGAGAGAGACAGAAAGAGACACAGAGAGAGACACAGAGAGAGACACAGAGAGAGACACAGAGAAAGAGACACAGAGAGAGAGACACAGAGAGCGAGCGAATTATTTTGGTTAATTAAATGTGCAGCTGTATGAATGTCAGCTAAATGTGGATTAATGCAGGAATAAAACGCTGCACTGCAGGTGTGGTGAACACACACACACACACACACACACACACACACACACACACACACACACACAAACTGCATGCGCTGCACAATTTACCTCTACATTAGAAATAAACAGTGAAACAGAAGAACAGAAACATGGCGGAAAGAGAAAGAGAAAAATGAGAGATGTGTGCACCTGTACCTTGATTAATGAGTTGAAATCAGAGCTGCTGATTGGTCGGCTGTGAAGAGCTTTGTGACGTCACAAGTGGCACTTTGCATTAACCCCAGGCTGATTATTTTCCTATAACAGCACATCCCCACATGTTTATTTCTATAACGCCACAATAATTAAACGTTTTCATGCATCTATAGTTACAGTCAATGAGTGTGAACAAGCTGTTACTATAGAAACAAAAAGGAACGCATTAATGTAAACCTGTGTGGGCGGATGCCCTGCGGTCACAGCTGCTGTTATAGGAAACTAATCAACTCCGTCTGAATTATTTGCTCGTGGAGTGTTGTGACTGTACGCTGGATGAAACGTGGTCTGTTGACAGTCGAGGAATAAATAAACTCAGAAAGAACGATCGCATGTGGGAAGACAACCATTGCGCTGGCGTAGCAATACGAAGATTACCATGGCAACCAGCAGTAAACTTGAGTCCGGAACGCCTACTAGTGATCAACGTGCAGTGTTTCGGGCAAGACCTGAATCGAAACAATCTTTTTTATGTTTCGCGGATGTGGGGGTTTTTCCATACAGGTGACGCATCGATTCAAGAGGACATTTCACCTCAGCGGCGCTTTAAGCGTCCGAGTCTGTCGCTCCAACCTGCTCTGGTCACCATGGAAATATTTCTCTCGTCTGACTCCCTCCTTCCCCCTCAGTGCACACCAGAATGCGATTTCATCTTTTTCTGCTTTGCACAATGTCTTCCTCATCCTTCACACCATATCTCCATTTCCTCCATCCATCTTGCGCTCTTCTAAATCACCAAATCGCTCAAACACCCACCCCGTCCCACCTCGTTCTTTCCTTTATGCTCACTCGTCTCTTCCGGCTGCGCTCTTGATCTTCTAAACAGTTCTCAGAATCTCATGTTGATCGTGATTTGTGAGGATGAAGTCGGATCCGTTCTTTGATTTCAGCTCTCCATTACTTTGGCTTCTTGGAACAAGACCATGAAAAATAAATAAATAATAATAATAAATAAATAACGTCGCGTCAGATATTAAACTCCTTGTGCTCTTTGTGCCCTGGCAGGGGGGAAAAAAGAAGTCAGGATTTTAATTTTATGGTGAATTAAGGACTGCATGATGACGGCATGATAGAAGAAAAAAAAAAGAAAATATATTCACGCCACTCACCAGAGGAAATGTTTTAATCCAGGACTGTTCAGAAGAAGTGCACTATAATTACAATCCAGGTATAACATCAGGATGTCCAGGCGGTGCTTTGGACATTTTTAGCCAAACCAGAGCTCACCTCATAGAGGTGGCAGTCTTGTGTCCCATGGTTTGAGCGCTAATCGCAAGGACGGCTTTTCTGCGTTCTGTGATTGTTATTGAAAGGGAACATGGCGCAGTTACTGACTTGAATCAGTTAAAACGAGACGTACAAATAGGTCTGTGTGTACACAAAATAGTTTTAGCGCACACCACAGCGCTGTAATAACGTTAGAATTTATAATACTAATGGCGAGTTAGCCACATTTCCAGTCTTCCTACTTCATATCGTGACTGGCTGCCTCTGGGAAATACAAGCTTAAAAAAAACAAAAAAACAACAACAAAAACCCCCCAACAGACTGCAATGAAAAAAAAAACATCAAAAGCACAATAAACAATGAGACTTTTCAGACTTGCGGCTGTTTCACAACCACCGACGCACATTTTACACGTTCGCCTACAGGGAATGGGAGTCAGGTGGCATGCAACCACGTTTAACAAGTGCAGATGTCTACAATATTTGTCATAAGCGTTCAGGAAAGTGGCGGGGTGATGTCAAGCTTTGTTGGTGTTTAGCTTCCAATCAGGCAGTGTGCAAAAACAAAGAGGACACGAAGAACAAGCTGCAGCTGACAAAACGGGTCTCGTTAGGGAGCAGATATGAAGAGAATTACGACACGCTGCCTGGAAAATATTTCAACACAGAAATGAATAAATAAATAAATAAATAGCGGCTTGTTTATTTTCATCAGTACGTGGTGCAACATCTCCCTTTACAGTCAAGTCATACAAGCAGTTCAATTTCCTGCATCCAAAACTACAGCAAAGACAAACAACATCCCCAAAGTTACACTGATCCGAATTTCATCTGCATTACCGAGAACAATACAGCTAATCCAGAGAACAAGCTAGGCTAGTTAGTTAGCTTATACTAGCTGGGAGTGGAAGGCCAACACCAAGTCCATGAAAACATGCACCAACATACCAGGAAGCACCCTCAAAGCAGGTCCCAATCCTGCTAGCACATAAACTTTTTTTTTTTTTCACTTTTCAAAATTCATCTGCCTGCGAGATTGAAAATAAAGAGAAAACAAGAAGAAAATGAAGAGAAAACAAGAAGAGGAGGAAAACAGGATACTTACAGGAACTGTGGAAGTAGTGGAGATAACCTAATAATGAAATAACAGATGCTAATTATCGGTTAAGTCACAAAGTTACGCTATGCTAGCTCAACATGAGCAGCTGTCCAAGTTGGCACACCGTTTAGAGCTTGTGTGCCAAATTTCTTGGTAGGTGGAGACATAGTCGCTGGCGTAGGTGGACGGTGGCGGAGGGATATGGTGGCGCTTCTCATGTTTTGTGATTATTTCTTT
>JAQMCW010000008.1:526330-538097 GCA_030068335.1 Chrysichthys cranchii | reverse complement strand
AAGAGCATAGGACGTGTTTATAAGAGTGTGGAAAAGGTTAATAAGAGAGTGGGAATGGTTTATAAAGCCTTAATATACGTATATATAAATAATAAAATAAATGTGACGGCGCTACTTCGTGGATTTCACCTCTTGCAGGGGCGCCGGAACATAACCCCTGCGATAGACGTGGGTTCACTGTATCTCCAAAGCAAATGCTGATATCAATCCCATTCCTATTCTGTAGGTGCTCCTTTTCCAAGTCAGCATTACAGATGTCTAAAGTCTGCAAGATGGAGCTATGGAGGACGAAACCTCAGTACAGAGTCCAGTGTCCTCTGGCCAAAGTTTTTTTTTAATTAGGAATTCTAATTTCTATGAAATATAAGTTAAAGCTTGCTATACAAGGATATGACAATAATATTGTGTAGTGTAAAAGGTACAGATTGGTCACAGTCAGCTATCAAAGAGGAAGCAGGAAGTTTTTGAAGTGTTTAAATATTAACCCCGACGGCAGGGCAAATGTTTACGACTGTTGGTTGGCTCAATTTCTTATCAGCGTGAGTAATCCTGGCCTGCCTCAGAGTCAGGGTTACAGGTCAGAGGTCCAAGATGAAAATAATTAAATAAGAAATTCACATGTGTATCAATATTTAAAATGGGAGTCACATTGAATCGTGAAGCATTTTAAGGTCATAAACTCATCAAGAATCGAATGTTTCATTTATTACAGAATGACACTGCACTTTTTTTTATCGGTTTTTAGTTATATGCAATCTTGTGGAGCACCAGCTAAAGAAATTACTGTAGTTCCTGTTCTCACTTGCATTCGAACAGCTATAAAGAATCACTTCCTCACCAGCTTCTCTTTTTCCCCCCTCTCTTGCAGTTAATAAGCAAACAAAAATAATCCCTAAACCCTTCTGTCCTGAAGATGTCGGAAAACATACATTTATAGCTTTACCTTTAATATTACAACGCACTGAACCTGGAGACTCCTTCTATAACTGTTACATAAACGTTTCCTTACCAAAAAAAACATTTACAGACGCACATTTTAAAATCTGTTCACATGGAGTGCCCGCTGTACAAGTCCCTGTAAATGAGCTCTCTGAGAAACAAAATATGACATACAACATACAATATTAGAGCCAGCGTATCAATAAACCAATGATTTGCAGCTGCAGTGCTGTCAGAGCTGCTCAATCCAGCCTTCAGAAGTGTTGTGGTGTGATGTTCAATAATACGTCTAGCTTCTGATCTACAGGGAATAAGCTGTTGTTTGTATGAACACCTCTCACTTTTATCTTTTGTCATTCTCAAACCTTATAAATCTTCTAAATTGTTTGTTTATGGCTTTAGGCTTCTGATTGAAAGGTTGTAAGTTTAAAGCCGAGCATCACCAAGCTGCCTATGTCAGGTCCTTGAACGAGGCCTCGGCTTCTGAGCTGAATCCTGCTTCGATTGTAAGTCACTCTGTATAAAAGCATCAGCCCAGTGAGGTTACAAACCGCAGAGTTTCAAAAACATCACCTCCAGTATTACTCAGACTTTTATGCTCATCATCCTTTCACACCTTTCTGTCCAAACACCCACAAACGTAGACATATAGATTTTGCCTCATGCCCTCCACAGGTATAAATACCCCCCATGTAGACTTGAAGACGAACACTTGGAAGGTTCTGGACGGTTCAGAAGACCTATGTAGCGTGCACAGGTTATATCTGGTCACACAAACATATCGAGGTAAGTGCAACAAACCATGAGGTTGAATTACATCCACTCCTAATGGACAGTTTTACAATTCTTATACATAGATGAGGTTATTTTTGCAAATCTGTTGAACTGAAAATGACTGAAAAACTATTGTCAGAGATTTATGAATGTTTCGGGCCACAGGTAAGGACATCATAGTAAGAGCAATGCTGAGACAATAAAAGTAATAACATGTGACACATCAGTGTTCTCTATTTTAGGTCCTGAGGAAACAGAGCTATTTCTCTTGTAGTACAAACCTAATTTAACATATTCTATATTGAATATTTTCTTGTTTCACCTCTGACAGCTTCAGAAACACTTTGCTTGCACACCTGATAAAGGACCTGTCCTAAAGGACTTGTCCTATACATTTGGTTTCACTAGCAACTTTGAGTACTTTACTTTTACTACACGCACAATCTGTGCTAAAGTAAACGAGTTCTTTAATAGGAATATAGTGGATAGTAAATGTAAAAGCTGATGTTCTTCATCAGCTGGAAAAGTAAAGTGCATCTGGGGCTGCTGGAGATACAAAAATACACTCCGCTTTATTAGGAACACCTGTATGACAGTGGCACAATGGATAAACTCCTGCAGATACAGATCTCATACTCAGACACAGATGCAGACACACCAAGATCCATGCCATGGTCAAAAGCACAGATGATATGGTTCCTCATTCTGATTTTTGATGTGAACGTTAAGTGAAGGTCTTGACCCGTCTTGACGTGATTTTATGGATTGTGCTGCTGCTGTATAGAAATGGCACAGGAATTTTTACTCCAGTTGTATCGTCTATTAGTTAGCAGTATAATTTACGTTTTTTTTTAAAGCACTTATAAAAAGAGCTAACACAATTCACAGTATCTGGGAAAAAAAATTCTCCAAAAATATTCTTCAGGAAAAAAATAGCAGAAACACAGTTACTAATACGGCTATATTTCTAATTTAAAAAAAAAAAAAGAAGAAGAAGAAGAAAATAGGCTGTCGATGTAATTTGGTGCTTGGCCCCTCTAATAATCTATAAATACATTGATAAATATTTTATAAAATATTTCTAAGGCTTTATCCAAGTTATAATTATTCACAAATTATCATTATTATCATTATTATTATTATTATTATTATTATTATTATTATTATTATTATTATTATTATTATTATAATACTAAGTAGTCTACATAGCACAACACCAATAACAAAAAACTAAGATGGCATGCTGTATAATATTTAGACACTGAAAGCTGTCTTTTTTTCTTCTTCTTCCAATTTTGACGTCACCAGAAATAGCATGCATATTTATTACATTTATGGCATATGGTGCATATGCAACATATATATATTTAATATAAAAATACATTAAATATAATGTAATGTAATGTAAAAAAAAAAGATCCCATGAATTTGGTGCACAAGTTTTAATTTATTTTGGCTTTTTGAAATCATCACAAGGTATAAAATGAGCCACACAGTGTCAAAACAATCCAGTGTCCTGTGCTTCGAAGATGCAGTGATTCTTCTGCACTCGCCTCATCGCGGGCTGCTGCTTTTGCTCAGATTTCTTGATTGTGTGCACTTGCAGCGTCGGTTTTGTTCAGTTTAACCTGGTATCTGCGTTCTCATATAAAAGAAAGCATTCTCACTCCATAATAAGTAACATTCAGAGGTCTTGCTTTTTCTTCTTTGAGTTTGAAATACAGTAACTCCACACTGTCAACATGCTGAGAAGTCTCACACACCACAGAAGTTATCATCAAGTGATGGATGCTGCGTGAGAATGTGGTATTAACTGCATGTCCTGTTTCATGAAGTACTGCCGTGATTTTTAATGGATTGGATTACATTTTTAATTCCTCCCCGATATCCGATCCCGTAATTTATTCCCAGCTTGGACCGATACCGGTACTGAATATCAGATCAGCACATCCGTAAGGGTTGAATTCACGAAACCCCAAATAAATGAAACTTGTGCACCAAACTCTTGTTTTTTCTATTAAAGATGTATCTTGTACAATCATTCTTCCCCAGAAAAAGAACAGATTAATGATTAAGATTAAGAAAGCCCAATATTGTCATAACATTCATGTCCATGATGAGTGTATATAAACTTCTGGCCACAACTGTATATTTGTTGAGTTATACACAGTCATATTAGAGTAAATGGTTTCACTGAAAGTGTTACTGACATTCCTAATAAGAAGCAAAAATGAAAGACATCAGGTCATAGGAGAAATTTGATTTTAGAGTTTGATGACTTCTACATAGTAAGGATAAATATAATAGAATTTTGACCCTAAATGTGTGTTGGGACATAGACGTGCTAACTTTTTGCAATGGTGAAAAGGTGGCAAACCTTTCTTATATTATAGTAAGTATACAGCTATGCAGTGCAGTAGCTTTAACCATCTTCAAATTTACAATTCTTTGATTACAGGAACTGGACATAAGACAAACCAGCCATGTTGCAGGCACTTCTGATTTTGGGCATCTTTGCCACATTTCTCCCTCCTCCGACCAGTCAGAGTTGCTTCAAGGCCAACGAGTCTCAGTGCCAAAATGTAGACTTTGCTCCCGGATCTGACCTAGCAGGAGAAGGCTTTGACATCACCACCATGCAACGGAAAGGGGCCTTCGTCATCGACATGAGCACCTGGCTCCAGAAGGACAAGACCTGCACTCTGTGCAAAAACCCCTACATGGGGGGTCAAAATCAGAAGCTTCCAACTTCTGCGGTGGACTGGAGACCGAGTCAGAAGTGCAAAACAAAAGTGTCCAGCTCCGTCTACCAGTCCAGCGAAGCCCTGGTCAGTGCCAGCACCTCCTCTATTGAGAATAACTGGAAGGTGGGCTTGGAGATATCATCTCCAAGAGCTGAAGGATCACTGATGCTAGCAGGCAGTGACTCCAAGCTGGCTGAATATTCAATGGAGAAAACCAAAAAAGACAAGTTCAGCTTCACCAGCCATGCTGTCTCATGTGGATACTACAGGTAGGTACATGGTAAAATTAGTGTTTTATCAACTCCATATGTGGAAATATGCACAGTTTATATTTAATTATATAAACACCAGACTTTTTCTGTGATTTTAGTATTCTGTTTTCTGCTTAACCTTCTAGTTACCGGGTTTCGAGACGTGCACTCCTAGACCCAGAGCTGAAGTATGAAATCACAAGCCTCCCTACAACATATGATAATAATACAAAGGACCACTATTACAAGCTATTGGACACGTTTGGTACTCACTATATCACAAAGGTGAACGAGATGATAGATTTTCCACACACTTTAAGACAGCCATGGAATTTGTCTTCTTATAGCATGTAGAAAATAAAGCTTTCTCCATTTCAGGTTAGAATAGTCCTTTTGTTTTAAAATCTATACAAGTGCGTTCTTATTGACCCAAAATGCTGTGGCCATGGGCAGGTGACTCTGGGTGGAGAGGTGCGCTCTGTGACCAGCATCAAGCAGTGCCAGGCGTCCCTGCAGGGACTGAGCGTCGATGAGGTGAAGACATGTCTGGACGTGGAGGCTTCTGTCAGTGTGGGAGTTGCAAGCCAGCAAACTGACTACCATCACTGCAAGCAGGCCAAGGACAAGACTCTGAACAAAAAAAGTTTCTCCAGCAGCTTCAGTGACAGGTTTGGAGTATTCTTAACTTTTTCCGAGTAACTGTGATTCAGTGAATATCAGGTTCCTGGCAGGGGTGGTGAAAAGTCATCTGGGAAGTTTTTCTCCAACAAAATCCCAAAGATTGTTTGATAGTAATGCAGTAAGACCACAGAGAATTTGACTGGTCCTGGCCACCACCACAGAACGTTTCACCCATCCTGCTCCAACAAAGAATTTGACCAACCCCAGCCCTAAGTCTGACCAATCCCACTACATCAGAGGTTTTCACCATTTTCCCCAACTCCCAAAGGGTATAAATGACTTCTGCTCCAGCAGAAAGTTTGCCCAATCCCTCCTGCTGCCACAGAAACTCTGACTACGCCTGACAAATCCTGCTTCCACAGAACATCAGCCCAAACTTGTTTCATCAATCCCTCTCCTTCTGACGGTTTGATCTTTCTGTTACAAACAGTCTGACTATAAATATTGGCCAGTCTCACTACTAGTGAAAACTGGATCAATCCCATCCATCCCAACAGTACGTTTGACAAATCCAGCTCTGATAGAAACCAATCCCACCCACTTCTGTGGTAAGCTTGACCAATCCAACCTACTCCTGCAGAGTTTCACCAATCTGGTTCATTTGTTCAGGAAGATTGACTGATCCCACTCGTGCAGGAAACTCAGCAGATTCTGCTCCAACAGTGATTGTTATTTTCTGACAAACCTGGCTGGTGCAACATTTTAAATCAAAATACAAAGAAATTAGAAATTTAAGCCACTGAAGCAGTTACTGAACATGAATAAATGAAAGAAGTAAATGCATCCTTAAGCACTGTCACACTGTCATGATAAGGAATTTGGTCTTTGTTTGATCTACAGTAATGTAAAAAAAAAAAATCCTACTTCCAAAACATATTTTGGGACATTTTTGTCCCAATGTCTTCTATTCAGAGACCCTCTATTCAAATTAACTTGCTTTGGAGGCTTTCATAATTTAATATCCAATAGAACCAATCATTTATTTTGAACTTCATTCAGTTTTGCTGACATTCATGTTTCTCGCATTTTTAAAGGGAAACAAACGTGATTGGTGGTCATACTCAGAATGTTGACCTCCTATTCTCATCAAGCACTGACCCAAAGGCCTATAAGGAGTGGATCTCATCGCTGCCCAGTCACCCTGATGTGCTTTCCTACTCACTTAAGCCTCTTCACGATCTGCTGTCTGACAAGAAACCAATCCGAGTGCATCTGCGCAATGCTATCAAGGACTACATCCTACAGAGAGGCCTGTGGAAAAACTGCACAAGCCCATGCAAGACCGGAGTGAAGACCAATCCCAAGGAGCCATGCACCTGCAGCTGCCACAACAACCCGGGTGTGGCCCTCGACTGCTGCCCCACTCAGAGAGGATCTGCTCAAGTCACTGTAACTGCAATCAATGCCATTGGATTGTGGGGAGATTACTTTAAACAGACAGATGGATATGTCAAGCTTCTCCGCAATGGAAAGATCTTCATTAGCCAGACGTCTGTGATCTGGAACAAGAACTCTCCAACATGGAACTGGAATTTCAATCTTGGAACTGTGGACCTGACTCAGTTCAGCAGTGTGAAGTTGGAGGTGTGGGACAAGGACAGTGGCTGGGATGATGACCTTCTTGGGGCGTGCACTGTCCAACTGAAATCTGGGGTGGAAAACAACTTCTGCAACCTCAATCATGGAAGACTGTATTATAAAGTGCAGGTGACGTGTGTTCCCAGTTTGACTGGTTCTTCTTGCATGGAGTACAAGCCCTCTCCCATGGAGGCAGAGCTAGAGAAAGTGTACGTCTCTCGGCATGCTCGTCTGATTCCCAGAGGCATGCTGCTGGAGATGGGAGTGCTCCTGGATGAACGCATTCCCCGCTTCAAACAGAGCAACGTTCGCAAAGTTACAGCTCTTGAATTGTAGCTCAGGTGCGAAACTATTGCAAATTCTTACCAGCTTTTGAAAAATTTACCACAGAATAGTTGCACATAATATCGCCATGTTATCTTTCCTGCTTGCTTGTATTGCAGTATGCACTTTTAAAGCCTTATAAAAGTCTCATGAAGCAATGCTACTGGCGTTATTCTTCTTTGATAAACGAATGTTTTTAAAAATATTTTTGAAAAAAAAAAGTATTATTATGGGTTACATTTGCAACTTGCAAAATGCATTCATTCACACTTTAAGAACACCCACAAAGTCCACTTGTCTTACAGAGAGTGAGAACTGCTATGTGTGGTTTTATTTTGACAGCCTGAGGGAAGACATGGCCACCACGGCAGAAACGACTGTTGCTTTCGAAAACTCTGTGGTTCTAAAGACAGTTGATTTAGTCATAGAAATAATTTATAATGCATTTGTTTCACACACACACACACACACACGCACACACACACACACACACACACACACACACACGTTCATTATCTCGAGGGGACACAACGCTATGTGGTGCCTCAGAATCAAAGGGTCTACAGACAATGTATAAACTGATACAGAGTCTATTAGCACCCCCTACATAGCCCATCACTTCAAAAAGTGAGAGTGAACTTTCACTCTATTTTTGTTAGATCAAATATCAAATATGAATCCTGTCACAAGGAAGCAAAACTGGCCATGCTGTCTGGATGGAAGGGAAATACTCTCTTTTCACTTTCAATCACATTGGGAGGGATTGTGGAATCATACTGATTTTGTCAAGTTCACTGAGATCAGATTTGAAAGTTTTGGGTTAATATGACTGGGTGATCTCATCTGGTGTGAAATCTCCTAAAACGACATTTCACAAAATGATAGCAGGAAGTATCTGCACATGAACATCACAAGCCCCACAACATCTTTCCTTCAATACTTACCCGGCAGTTCAAATCAATTCAGTTTTATTTGTATAGCACTTTTAACAATGGACATTATCACAAAGCAGCTTTATAGAAATGTATAAATTCCAAATATAAACTTTAAAGATGATTTTATACGTTTATCCTACATGAGCAAGGCAGGGGAAATGCCTGTGGCAATGAAAAACTCCCTGAGACATGAGGAAGAAACCTTGAGAGGAACCAGACTCAAAAGGGAACCAATCCTCATCTAGGTGACACCGGACAGTGCAATTATACAGTTCACTGACGCAGACTCGAGTGCAAAAACTGTTCATGGCAATAACTTATCATCGCAATTATAGGCCTAAGCCACTGTAGCAAATCTGTTAGCATCAACCGCAGTCCAAAGCCATCTTCACTGTTTCTAAGTGTATTTTTAGGCTATTCATATGTAGCCATCCTCAGCACGAGAGAAATAACGAGAACTTCAATCAGAAGTAGGGCATCAGGGTGAATCAGTCAGGTCTGAAGAGCAGAAGGGGTCAGGATCACTTTTATCTTGGGAATAGCATGTATAGTTCAACAGAGAGACACGGCTAGAGAGAGACAGACAGACAGACAGACAGACAGATAGATAGAATTGCTAGGTATGCTCATTGTCCCACAATGGTTAAGGACAGTGTACATCATGTGCCTTGGGCAAGACTAGCTACAGTATTACACCATTACAAAAAGGGAGAGCCAGAAGGTAGGAACCCAGATCTATTCCTTCATCTAATAAAAAGCTATTAACAAAAACTCCTCTAGATACTGAGACTGTGTCTGAGTCCTGAACACTAATTGGAAAGCTGTTCCAGAACTGAGGGGCTTTATAAGAGCCCTGCTGTAGCCTTCACTATTCAAGGTACCAACAAATAGCCTGCACCTTTTAATCAAATTAGGAGTCGCAGACCATAACTTACCAGAGGTTCACTCAGGTACTGTGGCACCAGAACATTCAATGTTTGCCATTTCAATAGTAGCATTTTATAATCAGTGCAAAATTTGATTGGCAGCCAGTGCAGTGTGGATAAGATAAGGGTGACGTCATAGTTTCTGGTTCTAGTAAGGACTCTTGCTGCTGCATTCTGGACTAACTGGAGTTTGTTTATGCCCCTGCTGGAACATCCAGACAATAAGGCATTACAGTCATCTAATACAGAGGTAACAAAGGAAATTAATTATTCTGCACCATACAGTGACATTCTATTAATTACTTTAGCAAAAATTTCTGAGATAAAAGAAGGCTGTCCTAGTAATATTATCTACCTGAGCTTTAAATGAAAGACTGGAATCAATAATCACACCGAGGTCTTTTACTTCTGCACATGGTGAAACAGAAAGGCCATCCAGAGTTACTGTGGAATCAGAAAGCTTACTTCTAGCTGCATGTGGTCCTAGAACTAGTACTTATTCCTTATCAGAAATAAGTTGTTGTCATCTATAAGCATTTAGTGTCTAATGTCCTTTACACATTCACAATGTTATTAAGCTGACGCCTCTCAGCTGGTTTCGCTAAAACATACAGCTAAGTGTCATCAGCATAACAGGGGAAGCTAATACCATGGCAAATAATATAACCCAGGGATAACATATATATATATATATATATATATATATATATATAAAGAAAAAAGCAGTGGGCCTAAAACAGAACCTTGTGGTATGTAGCTTATTGTGTAGAGAAAAGCTACCTTTCAAATCTAAGAACTGATCATGATCAGTGAAATAACATAGCATAATAACAATACAAAATAAATAACTAAACCTTTTCTAGTCTATCAGAAGCTCCTCCTTCACCCCCTCATTGACTTAAGTACCTTCACTGATCAAAAGAAGAGGTCAAATCTGCCCATTCTTCACTACCCCTATTTCAACACATTCAATTTTCATCGTTTCTTTCTTCAATACATTTTTTTCTCCTTTATTAGCAAAATAGATCTTTTGTATTTATGGCACAGCATGGCAATGTTTTGCTTCCTACCTGGAGGGATGGTCATATACGGTCACATAAATAGGATCGACATCTGCTCTGTGATGACTCTCCACTGGTGTCCTACAAGGCTCAATGCTGGGTCGTTGTCTATAGTCCCTTTATACCTGCTATCTTGCTGAGATCATTTTGGCAGCAGGGGCAGGTGAAGCATTTGCTGTGGACAGAGAGGAGGCGTATTGAACCAGCAAGTAATACTTGATGACTCTGCATTGAGCTAACCCTCAAACTTAATGTCGATGTGATTGATCACTCACTGCCAGCAGCTGCTGTTATCTACAGTATCTTCAAATCCTGGTAATTGATCACATCAACAGTAAATTGAAGGTTAATCCCTGCTGCCAGAGTCATATCCTCAAATGGGAACAGGTTTTCATACTATTACAATGTTGATGACACTCAACTCATCCTCTCCTTAGACACTCATGTTTCTGCATAGATTTCAGCATGTCTTGTGTACATCTCATCATGGATGGCAGTTCATCAGCTGAAACATGATCCCAGCAAAACTGAGCTGCTGTACATGGGGGAGCTTGCTGACATGGGAGATGCATAGAAGAGATCTTGTCAAAATTTTGTTATCTTCCTGGACAAATCTCACATCTCTCTATCTGTCACTGAACGCAACCTTAGGGTAACCATTATCTCAAACTGGCTCGCTCACAAAGCCAAAACCCTACCTTAAATAATTTCTCACCCCATTCTGCACCACACACCTTTGAAGGCTAACCAGTTATTCGGTGCAGCATAACACTGAAAGACCTACTATTGCTCTCCAATTGCCTCCTGTTGCACATCTCACTGGTGTAGTTCTTCTTCTGTATATTCTGGCTTGAACATGTATGGTTGGATGTCACTGTACAGCAGTAACTCAGAAAAAAATCCTCATCCACTGAGGATAAGGATCTCATTTTCATCTCTTGAGTAATCCACTCCCTCCATTGCCATATATCTAAATTACAAAACAAAGTTACTGCTTATTAGCAATATCCAGGCAGTTAACTCAATTCCCTGACATTATTATTATTATCTAGTGAGCACGCCCTTCAATTCCCCAAATTTTTCCCCCATTCCTGTCCCACCCAAATGTCCATGTTGTGTAGTTTTTCAAATTTCGCATCCACATCCAAGTTGCATAATCAGAAGGGGTCCCCAGCATTCAAACCGGAAATTTGTGTCATGGCAGTAAGATGTGGGTGGGCATGTTAACAGGAGATGTACTGCTGATTGTGTTTCAGATTTTGTTTGGATTATTTATTTAAACTAGCACTATGCTGTTTTTAAAATCCAGAGAGATCTTGGCATGTGATCTGTCCTAGTGAACAAGCTTGAACATGTGTTTTTAACAGAGACTACAAAAAGTCTCCTCCTACTGTACGTCAGGCTGGATAAGGGAGTCTGCTAAATGCCATGAATGCAAATGTAGTCAGGGTTAGAATATAAAGGGGATAGAAGGGTTAAATGTAGTCAGGGTTAGAATATAAAGGGGATAGAAGGGTTAAATGTAGTCAGGGTTAGAATATAAAGGGGATAGAA
>JAQMCW010000008.1:477383-492677 GCA_030068335.1 Chrysichthys cranchii | reverse complement strand
CCCCCCCCCCCCCCCCCCCCCCCCCCCCCCCCCCCCCCCCCCCCCCCCCCCCCCCCCCCCCCCTGGGTGATATCTGTATTACACAGGATGCAAATGAACTGAAGTCTGATTAGTGCATTTCATATAATATGCAAATCAGTCCCTAAAGGCAGACACCTCATGGTCCTCCTTCTCATCTTCTATGGAAGAAACAAGACATCATTTTCTTTTCAACTCTTCCAAAGATCTTTTGAGGGGCGGGTTTATTTGATTGATGGGCGGTGTTGGAGAAGGCGGGGTTAGGAACGTAGGAACGGACCTGCGGAGTGAATCTGTGCCGAGCCCTCGGGGTCCATGGCGAGGTTCCCCAAAGCGCGAGCTGCTCGGTTCTCCACCGTCTCCACTGACGCGTGCCTCTTCAGGACCTCCACTGAGGGCAGAAAACACACACACACACACACACACAATATACAGTACCATGAATACAGGGTGTCTTTATTTCGAATTCATGCAGAGTTGAACTTCATGACCAAATGATTATTTTAAATAATCATTAATAACATATACATAAACTCCAGACGCAGTGAAGAGAGATTAGAGTGAAACCCAGTGGCCTTTTGCTCCAACTGTTGGAGCGCTGGGTGTAGAGATGAAGTGTGATGTTTGAGAGACTCACCAATGAGAGAAACTCCACCCAGCCTGCGCACCTAGACAAAAAAGAACACGAAAACTCTGAACGAGAACTGGGATTTACTTTAAAGCTTATTTTTATGCACTTTGTTGTTCAATATAGAATACATCTTTTACAAGACAAACTATTACACCTCAGTGTGTGTTCGGATCCTCTTACCTCGCCTCGGGTCTCCTTCTCCGTGCAGCAGTTGGCCAGGATGCTGAGGGTCAGGTCCAGGACCTTCCTGGAGCTCTCTGGTCTGCGCAGGATGGTCAGCAGGGGGGGCAATCCGTCTTGCGCCTGGTATCGCCTGATCCTGCTGCTTCCGCCTTTGATGTGGTGGGTGCGGATGGCCACCAGGGCCCTCCACTGGCCCGCCCTGAGACGCTTATCGGCCTCTCTCGAGGGTCTGGGGTCGTCCCCGGGCAGGGCATCCAATCTGGGGCTGGATTTGTTCAGCTGGACCAGACACCATGACAGGGAGGACTCAGGGGACGGAGAGGACAAGTCTGTACGGCTTTGGGCGTGGCTTTCTTCCTGTTCTGCCTGGGTGGCCATGTTGGTTTTCAAACACCCTTCACACCCTAACTACACCCTCTTCTAATCTACTCTCTTTGTTTCAGTAGAAGCCTTTTATGAACTGCTGCACATGATGCTGAGGCGGCTTTTAAACAAAAGTTATAATATTTAAATTATAATTAAGGGAAAAATGTGCAATTATTAAAAAAAAAGAACAAAAAAATACTACAGTAACCACTTCCGCCGGACGTACGCCGTGATGTCACCTTTCGAAAGTGCTGCTGGGAAATCGAGTTTTTTCACAGACCGCTTCCGCTCCATGAACAACAGCCAGGCCCGAGTGTAGGCCCTCGAGCGAAGTACAAACTCAACGTCGATTATTTCTCATTTCATATCTAGTTGTGTTGTGATGATTTATCGAAGCTTGGTTGTGATTTTCCGTGTTTCTACCTTCCCCAGGCCCGCTTTCATGTGTTCAAACAAACGCCACCGTCTCGGTTTTTTGCACCGACGCCATCTTTTGTAGAAGGACGGAAAGAGGAACGCAGAGGGGGGCGCGCGCGCTTTCCTGGCGCTACTTCTTCCCGTTCATGGAAGTTGTAGTTCTCACCTGAAGCTTCTCGTCGAGTGAAGTAAAGACTTGGTTTAAATAAAAGTCGTTCGTAGTACATTTGTGTAAAAGTCATAGGCGATTATTATGTTAAGACAAAAAAGAAACAATAGCTGCGTTTTGACGCTTGAAAAAAAGCGTTGGTTGTAACAAATCTAGACTACGTTTCCCATAATCCTATGCTCTCCTCCGTATTTCAGGAAAAAGCGCGGAAAGTCGGGCCGTTGTTATAATCATCGCGGCTAAAAGTGAGAAGGTCATCGCTAGCGAAGGCGGCGTTGTTAAACTCAGCGGTATCGACATCGACACGCGCGGCAACTTGAATCTAAAATTAAGCATTTAACACACTTTAAGTGTCGGAATGGAGGTGATTGAGTCCATAGTCACCGACAGCATCGAGGTGGAAAATTCAACCAGCACACTTTCAACGCTGGACACAGAAAAGTCCAAATCAGGTAAATAAAGATGGCGGAATCCTAAAAACTGGATTACCACCTAGATACGTGCACTACATAGGGCGTGACGCAACGACTCCCAAACCTTATCAAGTGCACTACTCGTGTTGTAAAGCGCTATTTGGGATTTACGCCGTGTTTTTCTTCAAAACGGTGATTTTTTTTTTTTTAAACAAAATATATATTTATATATACATTTTTCCAGGCCAAATTAAAAATTTTTTTTTTAAATAGTTAACTTTTTTTAACTTTAAAATAACACTAAAAACAGAATTCATTAAAATCAGAAAAGCATGTTAATAAAGTTTACATGTGAATAATTTACAAACTTTACAAGTTTACAAAATTACTATTGCAGAATAATTTACCTCACAATTTAACAGATTTAAAAAAAAAAAACTGTTTTTGTGGAACATACAGAACACAGTTCAACATTTTATAGGATATTTTCTGGTATTCGTATGTAAACATATGTTTAGATTTTCCCCATATTTATTAGGTTCATGTGTAGAATGTAAAATATAAATGAATAAAAAAATGAAACTAAGTGAAATGAGCATTGCATATAACGAGCACAACGATTAAATCTAAAGCTAGAATATTTTTTTTCCTTTTATATTTTCAGAATATTTATCAGCTTGATAAAGGTGTATACTGATTTAAAAAAAAGAGTGAAATGAATTTATCGTAAATAATTTCCACAGAGCATCTTGTTTAAAAAGTAATATCTTTATGAATTAAGTTTAAGTTTTCTTGTTTTTAAACATCTAGAATATATTTTCTGGACCTCACACAAGTCGACAATTTAATAGCGTTCTTACAACAAAATAAATAGAAATAAATAAGACATAAGAAATGAATGAAAACAATGTAAAGTATGTGTACTGTTATTGAAACCTCTCACAACTTTTTTTCTTTTTTAATTGTTTCACTATTTATAAATTACGGTTTGGTCATGATTATAATCATCACCCTTAATTTCCACCTAAGGATTAATAAAGTATATATCTATCTAGGTCAGTAGCTCAGATAAGGTTTATGACACAAATATGTACTTTTTAAAGATATCTTTACAGCAAAATGCACTGAAGAACACTTTAATCATTCCCCCCCCCAGAGTTTGTGTGGACGTTAAAGGCCACGTGGCACCTGGTCCGAGTTCGTCTGGACATGGAGTCGGAGTTCGATCACCCGGTGTGTAAGAAGAAGAGGCTGTGGGAGAGCGTGGCCGAGCAAGTGACGGTGAGGTTAAGAGCCGAGGGTTACTCGGACGTCCCGGCCCAAGCCTTCGAGTGCGACCTGAAGTGGAGGAACATGTTGGCGACCTACAGGAAGAACGCGGAGCGTGCCAAGTGCCTGGGAGGACACGGCGTACACTGGGAGTTCTTCAGGGCCATGCACGAGGTTCTCGGACGCACCTACGAGGAGATCGAGTCTCGGCGAAAAGCCAAGCAGAGCGACACCAAGCTGGAGAAAGCCATGGCGAGTAAACGTTACACGCCCATCCTGCCCACACCCACTCTCACTGCCCCCCTGCTTACCCCCGGCCCCTCCCCTGCCCCCGCCCGCCCTCCCCAGGACGTCCTGCAGCTCTACCTGGAGCTCCAGGAGCGCAAGCTGAACATGTGGGCTCAGCAGAAAGTGCTGGAGGAGAGGAAGATCGAAGCGATCAACAACCTTGCACGGGCCATCAATAGCCTGGGACAGGACGCAGAGACCACGCCCAAAAACACCCCTGTGTCGGAACCGCTCGCGTCCCTTTCCTCGCAGAATTAAAGACTTGGAATTACTTCCTGATTCAACTGCTGTGTGTGTGTGTCAGAGAGTGAGACACCCCTGAATTAAATGTCAGTAAGAAATATCAGCTTGTGTTCGGGCTAAAAATGTATAACTGTATTTTTGTGTTTGTTTAAAAAAATAAAAATAAAAAAAAAATTTCATGCTCTTGGTCGTGGTGACTTACACCAAAACACCACCAACACTTTAATACCCACGCCTTAATTAACAACTCGACATTCTTCAAATATGCAAGATTAATATTTATTCTAATATGCCCCGCCCCATCTTCACTGGTTAAAACGGCATGGCTGCTCATTTGCATATCATTTACATATCAGGGTCAGGAGTGCTTCTTCAGTACACTCTGAACTTCTATGAATAGTTTATTAATAACAATAAAAAACTTAGACAGTTATGCAAATCTAAACATGATGTTCATCTTAGGTGTTAAGCGCTCATATATAAAAGGTCAGGTTGAGTCATGTCATTTTTAAATAAGGTTTTATTTTAAAAATACATTCTTTAGAAGCTGGAAGGGAAAACCGTCCACAGGTCTTGTTTTCAATGTTACAGAAGTCTGTATGTTTCCCACATCACAGTGTGTTGCGTTACGTGTGTAAATGTTTAACCCTCGCATATTATATATGCAATAAACCACGAGTGCATCTGTTACCTCTGAACAAAAGAGGCGTCGTGCAACATCAAACCTAAACATCGTGATGCTTTTATTGCGCATCGGAAATGATTATAAATACGGAGACGTGAATATAACGTCGAGTGATCACGCTCACGTTTCTCACGTCACTCTGTTCCCGACTCTAGAGTGCTGTACAGCAGATTAGCGACCGTTTCTCTCAGGCTGACTCCAGCTTCCTCTTTCGTTCCCTCCTCCTCGTCCTCCTCCATCTCCATGACGTCTGCCCCGGGGTCGCTCTCCACCTGCCCCGTGGCAGTGTACCCGGAGTGGAGCAGCGTGTTGTGCAGGATGCAGCAGGTCAGCACCACGGCCTCGGCCCTCTCGTACGCCCCCATGTCCAGACAGCGCAGTCGTCCGAAGCGCTCCTTCAGGTCAGCCACAGTGCACTCCAGCCGCCTCAGGTGCGCCTCCACCGCCCTGTTGTAGAGGTTCTCTATCGGGCTCCGCGCGGTACAGAACGGGGTGAGGATGTACCGCGTGAGGGGATATCCCGCTCCAGCTAGAAGGCAGCTCCCTGGAGGGAGGAGCTCCGGGTTCTGCAATAATCTCTGACTCAGAGCGTCACCTCGGTTACTCTGAGAACCTCGGCTGATGCCACAGTGGATGAAACGACCCCCAGCGTCACACACCAGCTCCAGGTTTAACCATGAGTCCGGGTGAGGACGCTTCCTGAGCCTGCTGGAAGGAAGGCGGATCGGGATGTGGGTGTGTCCCAACACACCTAATACTTTGGGCAGCCTCTTCTGTTCGAGCTTCTCATCCCAACCCGACCAGCTGGAGAAGGGGAGCAGGAGATCCGACGCTTCCTGACCTACACAGAGGAAGCACCGAGATGTTAACAGAAAGCAGTCTGGAGCCTGTCTCACGTCTCAAGAATCCCTAAACACAAACTTTAACTTCTGCAAGCTTGTCCACTAGGGGGCAGCATCACACGAACCAAACCACAAACTACAGAAGCTGGAAAAGACCCAAAAACGAAGCAGATATCCGAGTTTCAGTGCAGGAATAACCACAACCAACCAACTAACTAACCAATCAGTGTGAAGAAGGTACTACATCATTACTGACCTATAAACATCTCACCCATAAACCCCCTCTCTCTGCCTCGTTACTAGACGTGCCAATAATTGTGACAGACAAGTTTAAGCGATCTCTTCTTTCCTGCGGTGTACTCCGAATAAAGGCTGGATTTCTCTCCTATTTTCAGAGTGGGATTACACCACCACAAAGGCATTTTACCAGAGGTGCCAATATTTTTGGAACTCAGAGTAGCTGTGTGACAGGATGACGTTAGCCATGATCAATAATAAGGTACATTTCTATCGTGAACTGCTGAAGCATTTACCATGGGTACCTTTAAGCACACGTCCTTACTGAGCTGCACTGAAATCCCATTTAAACCCCATCCCAGATTTCTATTTTGCAGGTAAATCATGGTCAGCTGGTTCAGGGGCGGTGTTGGGACGGGGCCGGAGAGTGTGTACACACCAGTGGGCCAGCGGATGATCTGAGACTGCAGAGTGTTGATTCTGTGACAGAAGGAGAAAAAGATGCGGTGGATGTTCCCTTTCTCCATGTGGAAGGTGGAGGACATGGTGCGGTAGCTGAGGCGAGTGGAGAGCAGAGTGAGGGACAGGAACACCGTGTGGGACAACGACAAGTGAGCTCTCCCCGTCAAACGCCTCTGACCCTGACTCCACTTCAGCTTCTGGAGGAGAGATGTGATGCACTGAGGGAGGGGGGGGGGGGGGGTGTTAATATATATATGGAGAAACTAAACAGACAAACACCTGCTTAATGTTCTCATACATTACAATTACACTCTTTAATCTGATTTCACTGTTCGAGAAACTCCAAAGAGACAAAAGATGGAATGAAAAAGTGCAGACAAGTCAGGTCAGACATGAGGGAGAGAAAGAGAGAGAGACAGAGAGAGAGAGAGAGGGATTAATAATGGGGGAAAAACTAAACACAGGCGGCTGGTTAACGTCTGCAAATAGACAAAAGAGAAAAAGAGCAAGAAAGAGAGAGAGAGCGAGGGAGGGAGGAAGAGATAGCACAAGACTGAGATGAATGGAAAAAAGGTGAGAGAGGGGGAGGGAGATAAAGAGAGAGAGTGATGGAGAGAGGGAGAGAGAACGATGGAGAAAGAGATAGATGGGGAGGGAGAGAGAGCGAGAGAGAGAGGCAGAAGATGGTGGTCTGTGTAAGGTCTGAGCTCTATCAGGAACCGGAGAAGACCTGGACTGCAGGGTTGTGTTCGATCTCAGCGAGGTGCTGCTGGTCCTCTGAAGCAGGTTCTCCCTCTGCCTGAGCGAGGAGCGAAGCTGCTGGAGCGGACGTGTGTGAGGTCTCAGCTTGTGCCTCCGCGTACGGGATCGCCTGGTCCTGCGGAGAGAGCTGCATGAACACACCCCCGCTCAGTCCTGCTCCCGGTGTCGGTCCCTGCACGCCGGACATGAGCTCCGCCTCCAGGATTTCCTCCACGGCCTGGTCCAGACGCTGCTCCAGCTCGCAGTGAGACAGAGGCTCCCAGTCTGACTGCATCACGTCCATCATGAGGCGACCCGCCGCCGCCGCCGCCGCCACCGCCCATCTCTCAGACGCCTGCACGTGAGATTTATACACAAAAAAATACTTCGCTTACATTTCAACTCAGAGCTGTTCTGAAAGATGTGAGCAGAAACCAAGAACCACTAGAGAAACCCCGCCCACCGCGGGCTACAGTGATAAGCAAGAAGACGGGCGTGACACGATACGTGAAACATCAATCCTGTATTCTTTGTATTTTTTTTAAGCAAATCCAATATCAGACATAATTTTTTACATGCTCTCAGGCATGAGATCCTTTTTTCCCGTGGAATTCCTCCTCTTGATGTTCCAAATCAGGACGCAGTGGCATTTCAGCTTGGATGGTTTAATGATGAATTGCTTCCAGAACCTCATTTTACACTCAGGGGCTTTCACTCCTTTCCTTTTCCTACATTTTTTCGTTCTTGTGAAACACAGAACATTTCCAAGAAACACCTATTTGTCTATCCGAGGTGTGAGCACAAACCTGGTTCTGACCCTGTTACCCCAGAGGATCAGATCAGGCCACGCGTCGCAGCTGGAACTGCTCCAGGCAGCGTTCAGCACCACACCGTCCAGCCTCCCTGCTCTCCTCACTTAGACTTGGACCTGATGGCTGTCTAATCTGACACGTGGACCATGGAGCAGGACACAAATATCACGCGGTCCTGAGATTACTGAACCAGGAAGGCATTTCTGTTCCTGAAGATGAGTTAACTGTGGAATGATAACAGGGTTTCAGATGATGTAAAACTCATAATATTATCGCTTTCAGCGTACGTTTTTAATTTCTTTAATTCTGGAGCACCACTGGGGTCATAGTCAACCCACTCACTGGTTGGTGGACATAAGTGGACATCCCAGGATGTCTCATAAGGACCATTTCAGAACGTGTCGTAGGAAAGGGTTCATCTGGGTTCACTGAGTCTGGATCATCACTTGAGCCAGTGGAGATATCTTCCTATGATGAGAAGGTGGTCTGGGTCTTCCAGGGTTCAGGGTCAGGTTACTCCTGTCTTGGGACAAATCATGCACCGGTTCAATGTGGAGCTCTGCGTCTGTGTTATTTGGAATAAGACCATTTTTTGTTTTGATTTGTTTTTGGCACGAGAAATGATGCGATGCAAGAAGCGCTCTTTTTTCTCTTTAGCTGTTTTTATTTCAAGTCACACTGAACTGAGAGCCACAAGAAAAACCGAAACCGTTCAGAACGACTAACGTCGGTTTATTTGTATGGATGCAGGCACAAAGCAGCTTCGCAGAAGTACATAAATTACAGTTATAAAATGTCCCTAATGAGCAACGGCGACGGCGGCAAGGCAAAAAAAAAAAACCCTGTAAAACTCCAGGGATAGCTCACTGTACGTTGTTCAGGGGATCCAGAGGATACGAAAAACGACTGAAGTCGAATTAACCACACTGAAACCCGCTAAGAAGCACTCTCCAGGGCCTACGTTTGATCGCAGCGGAAACACTAACGCCATCTAGTGATCGAAATTGGAACTATGAACTCAGCTGATCGTACGGTATTATCGAACATCAGCTGATCGGTAATGTACCTGTACGGTAATGTACCGTATTATTCTGATTCCCTTATTTTAAATGACTTCATACTGTATATCATAATACAGTGCAACACTTTATCATGTATACTTTTTATTATTCTAGTTTTGCTTTTAAGCTGCAGCTTTATTATTAACTCATTCTAGGACACGAGCCCGTATCCCCCGGTTTATATTCTTTACACACGGCTCCCAGGAGATTTTAGGATTGGTTTTAAAATCCTGGTGATTACATTAATATCGAGCGCTAAACGGACAAGCTCCTGGTTATCTGTCCCAACTACTGTTTAAACACACAGCTACACGCGCTCTTCGGTCCCAGGCTCAGAACCTGTTAGCGGTTCCTCGTACGAGACTGAAGACCACGGAGCCTTTCAGCCTGCCGCACCGAGACGCTGGGATAACCTTCTGCTCCACGTGCGTTCAGCCGACTCTCTGGAAGCTTCTACAAAACTGATGGAAACTGCTTTATTCACCCAGATACGCCTTTGATTCGGTTCTGTGATTGATTTTATTGTTTTATCTATTTTATACGTTTACTTTATTCTATTCTATTATGTTTTGTCTAGTATTGTTATTGCTCCATACTGTTTTAACTAATGTATGCTATTTGTTTTTTGTCTTTTTCTTTTCATGTACTTTGGTTTTACTATTTATTCATTCTGTACAGCACTTTGTGACTTCTTGTCTGTGAAAAGCACTTCATAAATAAACTTTACTTACTTAAAACGTATTTTATAAAAATCACAATGTACTTTTTTAACATTTATTTTTAATGTATTGTATATGTAATACTGTACTGTATTTTTTATATGTATACTTGTGTTAAATAAATAAATAAATAAACTGTATCTTTGACACTGATGTAACTCGAAACGATGCATGCCGAGGTATCTCGAGGTTTTTTGAGGAAATGAATGAATGAATGCACAGTGTGCTTGGAACATGACCTTACAGGGGGTCCTCAGGTTCCGACACAGTTCCGTTCCTACAGCAGTGATGTGACCTGAATTTTGTAGTAAAATAAGTACAGAAGTAAAAGACCTCGGTGTGATCATTGACTCCAGTCTCTCTTGTGAAGCTCTTATAGACAATATTACCAGGACAGCCTTCTTTCACTGCAGTGAATCTGAGGAGACCCAACTGGACTGTTGGACCGTAGAACACATGGATGTAGATGTGGGTTGGTTATAGCGGTACTATCCGGTGTCTCCCAGATGAGGACGGGTTCCCTGTGAGTCGGGTTCCTCTCAAGGTTTCTTCCTCTTGACGTCTCAGGGAGTTTTTCCTCCCCAGCGTCACCACAGTGTTGGTCATGAGGGAGATATGAGGATGTATATACACTTATAGATATGGGTATAGATTCATAAGCTTTTAATTGGCCTTTATATATACTGTGGAGCTGCTTTGTGACACTGTCCACTGTTAAAGCGCGATAGAAACAAACTTGAATGGAACTGAATTGATATTTAACACCATAAATAAACACCTAGGCTAGTCATGCTAGGCGAATTGTTATGCTAACAGTTTGTTATGGTAGTGATCTAGTGATAGCTATTTCTCGCTAACCCTAGTCCACCAACTAGTTTCTGGCTGCAAGATTTCATCTTAAACTCGTTGGTTCTGGACTCACCGGGTCTTTAGAGGAGGTCATCTCTACTGTACAGCGCGTCACTTTCGGCTAAAAACATCTCGCTAGCAGGTCATATAGCACTCGGGGCGCGCGCGCGGAATCTGAACCACTGCGCAAGACGTCACTGCCGCTGCTGAAGGGGCGTGGATACAGCTGGTGGGCGGGGTCATCATACTACATTAAGGTGCATGATTGGTCGAAGCAGAGAGATCGGGAAATAAGCAAATGAGTTCATTTTCAAGCACAGCAACGACCCATTAATACAAACAAACAAATAAATATTATATATATATATATATATATATATATATATATCTAAAAATAACTTGTACAGTAGCCTTAGTCAAGAAAACTGCTAACCTACATTATATATATACACATACAGTATATATAATACACATACATAATAGTAAAAGTAAGAAAATTAATGTGAAAGTATCATTTAAAATAAATGAGGAAATATGTAGGTATTTTTTTAATTCACATCTATGAAGTAGCTCTGGAATATTTCCCTTTTTGTGCCCATCATTCAACATCATGCGCTCATCATGAGGTGAAATAAAGTCATCCAGTTGATAAAGAAATACAGTGGAACCTTGGATTGTGAGTATAATCCATTCCAGAGACGTGCTTGTAATCCACATCACTCATATATCAAAGCGGGTTTCCACAAAAGAAATAATGGAAAATTCGTTCCACCCAGAAATATTTATATAAAAATGATTAACACAAAATATAAAGTAAAAATACATTAAAACAAAATAACCTGCACTTTAGCTCTGAAAAGAATGGTGGCTGGTGTGAGGGAGACGAGAGAGGGTCAGATACAGGAATATCAAAGGCTCTGACAAAAACACGGAAATTGGAGTACAAACAAGAGTCAAAACATGAGCAAGCTAAACACTAGAACATGGCTTGGCGATAACACGGGGAAATGCAAACTAATGCTTCGCAAACTTAGTGTTCATGAGTCAGTCTATTTATAGGGTAGATAATTATATTTTAAAAATTATATAAAAAATACACCTATATTAATTAGAGTGTACACTAACAAGTAAAAAACTAATTTTTTTGGTCAGAAAATGTATACATTCATCACTCCGGGGAAAAAAAAAGCGTGGACGCTTTTCCTTAATCAACAATCATTCCATCTGGTTTTCGGTGTATTGTTGGGGACGGCCAGGCCAACAAAAGTATAGGGCACTTTGCCAAGCCAGTTTGTTACTGGGAGGCAGTCGAGCCAAAAAAACCCAAAAAGCAATTCTAATCTATTCACCGTGCGAATATGAAAACAGATGGCGCTGTTGGTGCTTTGCACTGATCGCATCCAACTGTTCCCAGTGCCATCTATTGGTGAAACAAAACTATTTTCCCTTATAGAAATTTCGATTACTTAATTATGGTAGATTAAGTGAGTAATTTATACTTTTGATGATTGAATATTGTATTGTCATCAGAAGCAACCAAGTATACAGGAATATGCCTATGAAGGAAATTGGCTCATGGGAAGTGAGTTAAAAATTGATTACAAAATTTGAACCAGACATACCAACAAAGAAGAAGTGAAGTTTATATAAGCATGATAATAAACATAATAAAAATAAATAAATAATGTGATGTTAAGTCTTTCATTTCCTCCATCTTTTTAATTCTACTACCACCTTTATGGGAACAAAATCTTCTGTGCTTCATGTTGAGCACTCGTTAATACCAGATGAGCAGAAATAAATGTTACAGTAGGACGTATTGCTATAAAGTGTAAATAATAACAATAATAACAAAGTGAGCAGGGGAGAGAACCATAGGAGTACAGATCACACTGCAGCACGTTGTTCGTTTCGTGTTTCTTTTGTTGTTTTTATTTGAACAGAAACGTGAGGAACAACTGAGACAAAGAAAGTGGAGTTTGTCGACATCATTCTAAAGAAAACCCCCATCACGCTGAGACACAGTTCTCATGGTGAGCGCGTCAGCACGGCTTCAAAGCGAAACCAAAAAATCAGCTGTTTACACAGTTCACAGCTCAAACAGAGACGCCTTGTTCTTTATAGGACTGAGAGACCGAACACAAGCCATTCCTTCACACACACACACACACACACACTTACACTTTCCCTTTGGTTTAAATACAAAAAAAAATATCAGGGCACTGAACCTAAGGACATGGGGTTTTTTTGTTTTCTGTTTTTTTTTTTTTTTTTTTTCATTGCTGGATAAATTACACACACTCAAAACAATACGATCAGGGTCAACAAAAGCAGCGCGCGCACACACACGGGGAAAAAAAAACAAAACAAAACACGTTAATACCAAAAGTTCTTATGTAATAACTAGCACTCCACATGCTCACTATGGCGTAGGAAGTGCACATGCAGCTCCAGGGGTGTGTGACACACCTGATCCGACTCGACACCTGAGTTATTAAGCCCTTCAGGAGTCGGCTCAGGTGAGCTTCACACTCGATGCTCAGTCCCACTCTCGACCGCCAAAAGCACGGGATCAGCAATAATATTATTAGTGATAAACAATCACACAGCACATACTGTTAATACAGTTTATCAACAGTGCCACACACACACTCCACGTGATGTGGAACATGAATTAAATAAAAAGTAATGGGTTTTTGTTAATTTTCCATCTCCCCACCACATTGAATGGTGTGCACACACACACACACACACACACACACACACGCGCAAGGCGGCGGTTCAACGTTCATGTTTAAACACACCAAGTGTTTGTGTCTGTGTGTGTGTGTGTGAGAGAGAGAGAGAGAGAGAGAAGATCGGCACACCGACGGCTAGAATTAAACATGTTTTCAGCAAAAGTCAAACCACACAGGATCACTCCGCCTCTCGCACATCCCACACCGTCATCCCTCAACACACTGCTATATCCAAACACACACACACACACACACACACACCCCAGATCCCCCTCCCCCTCACAGCCACATCCACAAGCACACCCAGAGCCACGCACACAGGCACACCCAGATCCTCCGGGGTTTCACTGCACAGCCTGCTCGTTGGCGGTGCTGCCCGAATCCTGGGGCTTCATCACGTCTGGCAGTTCCGGGGGACTGGAGAAAGCGTCCACACGCAGCGGCTCGAATGCATCGTCTGCGGAAACACACACACACACACACACACACACACACACGTCATGAATCAATAACCAAACACACCTTATACCTGAGGATTATCTGCGTTCTCCTCCACCAAGACAAAAGCATCCTGCACGGAAACACACGAGGTGAAACCGACTATGGGGAAAGATGGCAAAAAACATCCAAAAACATTTGAAGAAAATGGAGTTTCATACTTTGAGATCTCTATACATAGATTTAATGAAAGGATTTTCGTTCATTTTTTTTGTCTGTAAACATCATGTCGCACTGCACACAGACACCTGCAACACGACTGAAGGTGAGAGTTTGGTAAGCAAAACGCTGACTGAAGTAAGCAAACACCTAGCTAATGTTTTCTGATGAACACGTTGCCACGTTAACAAAACGTACGTGATGGAATGAGGACGAGAATGGAGACGGAGACTCTGACACGGTGACGGATGTGAGATCATTTATTTCACCCGAAATCTAAGGGCAAAGCTGGTGTCAGAGGACCTGAGGGCGTTTCCCAAATTAGCATATTCTTGCATATTCACAGATTCCAACAGTTCTTTCATGTCTGACACGATAAAGTGAGGAGATGTTCGGAGATCAGAGACACATGAACTGACCGCTGATGCAGAAGGCCAGTCCCACTGTAGCCGGAGCCTGAGGCCTCGCCGTCTGGTTCGTGAAGCCACAATCACCCAGCGTCTTACTGTCGTCTAACAACATGTCATCCTGCGGGGGGGGGGTTAGAGAGTGAGCGTGAGAGAGAGAGAGAGAGAGAGAGAGAGAGAGAGAGAGGGTGAGAAGAATGTCAGCAATCCGATCCAAAGTGAAGACTAAACTTTTCTTTAATTGCATTAAATTTTCTTTCATTTAAATCGTCAGACTTGTACCTGCGTCCATAAAGGCTGCATTTATGGTCATTCAAAGTGTGAGGACATTTTTTGGGACACTGTGTATATCTCCCCACACACACACACACACACCCCACTGAATTTTGTCCTCCTTTTTGGTGTAACTGTTTAACCCTGTCCAGTTCTGGGTGAATTACGGCGCGTTTGGCGTTACGCGGTGTGCTGACGGGTCAGCGGTCACAGCGGGGAAGCGCAGCGTGAAAAGCCAAATGCTGTCGGACGTGACATGACAGGATGACGCATGACTGAGTCCCCTGAGGAAAGCGCTAAACGCCCTCCACACTTGGATGGAGACATGAGAGCAGTTAAAGGAGAGGAAGCAGCCGGTGTCCAAGTCTCCTCCGCTTCCAGGAAACCGTGTCAAGGTGAAGAAGAAGAAGAAGAAAAGAAGGAAACAGCAACAAGAGCAAGAACACACTCACGCACTCAAAATAGTGAGCACAATTACGAGAACTGAGACGTGGCGCTCAGACGTTATGAGGAGCAGTCAGGGGCGACGAGGAGAGATGAGGAGCAGTGAGGAGGGATGAGGAGGAACAATAAGGAGCCGTGAGGAGCAGTGAGGAGCGATAAGGAGCCATGAGGAGCGATGAGCAGTGAGGGGCAATAAGGAGCAGTGAGGAATGATTAGGAGCGATGAGGAGCAGTGAGGAGCGATAAGGAGCAGTGAGGAGCGATAAGGAGCGATAAGGAGCAGTGAGGAATGATCAGGAGCGATGAGGAGCAGTGAGGAGCGATAAGGACCGATAAGGAGCAGTGAGGACCGATAAGTAGCGATGAGCAG
>JAQMCW010000008.1:464747-477283 GCA_030068335.1 Chrysichthys cranchii | reverse complement strand
TGGTGTGCGGAGTGACGGTGGTGTGCGGAGTGACGGTGGTGTGCGGAGTGACGGTGGTGTGCGGAGTGACGGTGGTGATGAAGGTGTGTGGAGTGATGAAGGTGTGTGGAGTGATGAAGGTGATGAAGGTGTGGTTCCAGCAGTACCGGACCGGAAGGTTCCCGTATGGTTCTCGGGTCAGTGCTGTTTGTAATCCTTGACTGGCACGGGAGCGTGTTCGAAGGCCACGCCCACTGGCTCGCAATGACGTCACAACTCGCGATGCTACTGAAAAGTCCAGAAAGAAAAGTTTGGCTCGGAATGACCCGCACACTGAGGGTTAGACGCTCGGCGTGTCTCCGCTTCATGGGGAAACTGCGCCATGTCCGCTACTGCGGGAGGAAACCCGAGTACAGAGTCCGCTGTTCCACTGAACTCCGCGCTGTGTGTCCGCTCTACACTCATCACCTCAGAGCTCCGAGCCGGAAGTGGAACTGAAAAGAAACTTTTTCTCCTTTCTGCTCTCTGTTCAGAGGTCACTGTTTACTGCACTGCAGTCCGAGCCGACACACGGATCACTTCATTCCTCCCCGGTGCCCTTTCACTTTCATTAGCCAGGCTAGGCTAGGCTAGGCTAGGCTAGGCTAAGGTAAGGTAACTAGCTTCCATGTCATAGCGGTGCGACCCTAAAACGAGAACGTTTGGCCTTCTAGTTCACACAGGATTCATTTTAAACCTGTTAATTTTTTTTTTTTTTATCTCAAACGCAAATTAAATTAATTTACAAACCAGAGCAGAAACATTTCGGCTAGACAGCGGTGATTAGCCTGCTAGCTAGCGCTAGCGTGCTAAAAATACAGCCGGAGATTCTGCACTGTCAGCGGATTCTTTCTCCATTCCGTAAACACTGGAGTTTAATCCTGACGGAAATCTCATTCAATCACAGTTTCGGAGTAAAACAGTAAACATTTAGACAGTATTAAAAATAAATAAATAACATACTGGCACTTGTGAGATATTTTTTGCTAACATTGATCCTCACTCACCATTTCTCTGCCGGCTGCTAGTCTTCCTCTTTCCCACAATGCACCGCAAACATCACGTCACAACGCCGCGAGCAACATTCCAACTTACTCCTGTGATCCCTCCACGCACGCACTACATGCAACAAGAAACAAAGTCTCCTGCACACTTTATAGTGCCCTCTGTTTATAGTAAAGTGCCGTTTGGGACGCGGATCACTGAGGCGTCAAGTCGTTGTTAATGAGCGTCATGTGGCTTTATTCACTTTATTAATTTAATTAAAGGAAATTAACGATGTGTTTAATCACCAAAGCAGTCAGTGACTAACCCGATTAAACCCACAAACAGCCTTAAAGTTTAGTAAAAAAAAAAAAAGTCACTTAACAGTTTAAACATTTGAAGCTTAATAAACCTTTTCAAATATATTTTTAAAGTCTGTTAGAAATAATATTTAGTTAATATTTAGTTTAAGATGTTACTCTGGTTTCACTTCACATTGTATTTTTGGGAGAGTGTTTTAGTCTTGTTACTTTATTTTTTTTTATTATTTATGTTGCTTTGTTTGTAATTCATATATTATATGTGATCTTTTTTTTTCGTTTTTACTTTAATTGTAAATAATAAAGCATTTGTTCATTTGTAAGTTTTGAGTTGCCTGTAGTGTGTTTATTTATTTATTAATTTAGCCAGCTGTCTGTCTGTTTTTTTATTTATTTAATGGGTTTTGAATGTATATTTGATTATGTTTTTGTGTGTAAGATGAATAATCATTAGAGGAACGTAAACAATGGAAATATGGACTACAGGAATAATCTAATAAAGGAATGTAAATATAATAATCCCATAATTAATCTGCACAAATATGAATACAATGACACAAAAATTGTACGTTTATTTTTACTGCAGGGGCGGCACAGTGGCTGAGTGGTTAGCACTGTTGCCTCACAGTGAGAAGGTCCTGGGTTCAAGCCCCGGGTTCGGCACGGGTGCCTTTCTGTGTAGAGTTTGCATGCCCCGTGTTTGTGTGGGTTTCCTCCGGGTACTCCGGTTTCCTCCCACAGTCCAAAGACCAGTGTGAATGGTTGTCTGTCTCTGTGTGTTGCCCTGCGGTAGACTGGTGACCTGCCCAGGGCGTATCCCGCCTCTCACCTGATGTCAGCTGGGATTGGTGCCAGCTTCCCCCCGTGACCCTGAACAGGATTAAGCGGAAGGAGACGAAGAAGACGAATATTTTTACTGCAGATTGTGGCCTTATAATTACTTATTATAAGTGAGTGTGTGTGTGTGTGTGAGTGTATGTATTTAATGCATTATTTTACACTGTATGCACTAGTAAGCATAGTTAAAGCTAATATGAATTAAATATCCTTCAGTCATTCACAGTAAAAGTGAACATAAAGATTTAAAATGTCCTTTAATCACTGAGCAGATTCATGTTTTAGGCAGAAACTTCACTACAAACAGGAGAACATTAAAGTGCAGTCTGTAGCTGTACTTGTTGTGGTCGTTGCTCTTGTTCTTGTTGCTGTTGTTGTGTTGGTTGTTGTGATTGTTGTTGTTGTTGTGATTGCTGTTGTTGTTGTGGTTGTTGCGAAGCAGGGCCATGTCTCACATCACTCTCTCCCCCTTGATAAGTGCCCTAAACAGGCCTCTGAACCCCTGTGCCCTGCGCCCTCTATAGTGCACTACAGCTCCACCAGGACGCTATTTTGAATCCCGGAAGAGAAACCGAGCCCTGAGAGGAAGAGTGCGCTTTAAGGAGTCTCCATCAGAGCCACACACACACACACACACACACACACACACACACAAATCTAAAGCTCTTCCCCTCTGTTACTGCGTCACGAAATGTCGCGTGTTTCAGCGTCACCATGGTAACAGTCCCAGGAGCACGTGACCGAGCCGCGACGATGCCCCCGGGGTAAGAGTGAGTTTATTACTGAATAAATACACACACAAACACACACACTCATAGGGGCATTTAACACCTCACTGTGCTCTGATACACCTCCCTTCACCTTGTTGTTGTTGTTGTTATGTTACTGTTGCTCCTCTCTTGTGTAACATGCAGTCGAAACATAAGCAATTTCCTCCAGGGTCATTAAAGTTATTATTATTATTATTATTATTATTATTATTATTATTATTATTATTATTATCATTATCTAAAATAACTGTCCAACTGGAAGATGCTGACCCTTGAGTGCATACAGGAGGTTTGTGGCGTCTGTTTCTGAAACAGCAACTTTTTTGGGACCTGTAGCAGGCATCACATTTGAAATGAGCTCATTTAGTGGATAAAGGTGTACAATTTCCCAGCTTGAACATTTGTTATGTTATCTGTGTTCTGTTGTGGATAAAATATTGGCTCATGTGATTTGAAAGTCTTGTAGTTTTCAATTTATTCATATTTAAAGAACGTCATAACTTTTCTGGAATTCGGGTTGTATATGCGGTGTTTCATTAGATAGCTTTTGGAGTAAAACTTTAAAGGGTGCTTCAGTACAGTAATCCCTTCTCTTCCAAAACTTTCTATACATTTATACATGCTGTATTCTATACTAGCGTAGCCTGGACTTATATTTTCGGTACTGTATGTGTGTAGTACACTAGCCTAGCCTAGGCTTTTTTCTATACTGTATAATACTGTAATTAACACCCACTTGATACAGTCTGGATTTCAGAACTGCTACAGTGTCATAAACAACAGATGGTACTGTACCGACATAAACAACTGGATCAACAAACAGCTGTGTGACGAATTCCACCGTCGAAAAATCCATAAAAACAATTCAGTGGAGGTTTTGCGGATGCCGCAGAATACCAGGGAAATCCACAACAAAAAAAGAGATATATTCCAAGTAAAAACCCGCGAATAGCCGGGGACGCGAGATGTCAACAGCGATATAGCGGGGTGGGGGTGGGGGGTTAGTGTAGTCATTTATGGAAGCACAAAACTGTCATGTTTCTTTAACAGTGCCACACAAGGAACGGAGTACCTGAACATACTTTTATATTTTGATACTTTTATTTCTGAGAGTGTACAACTAAATCTAATGTATGTGTCTAACGTAAACTAATGTCTAAATAAAATGCAGGGGTTTGTTCGTGTTGTTGCCGCGGCAATGTGTTTTCTTGAATTAGAAGGGAGGGGGTGCGGCTTCTGCAGGGAGGGAGGTGTGTATTTGTTTGGCTGTTGAGTTCAAAAATCAACAATCTTTCTGCAGAGTCGATGACTCCGCCTTTAAGTAAGATTCGTCTTCGTTTTCAGCGTCAGTCCAGGACGTGGATTTGACCTCAGACTGATTTTTTATTTCGCTTCCTAAGCCGCCCCCCTGATCGCGCCCATGTTAATGATGGACAGGAATCACATATGGACAAGAATTCCGAACCACGAGTCGGATTTACAAACGGGTTTTCCTCAGCCGCTTAAAATTTCAGCTTTTTTTTTTTTTTAACACATCCGACAGATTATTTACACAAAAAGTGGCTCTTGCACCTTTACAGACAGTAAAAAAACAAGGTGCAGGTTGCCATACTGCCTCACATCACCGTAGCAAACCTGTTAGAAGGAAACTGGCTTTTACGATCCAGTACAGGAGGACAAAACTTCACTTTGCAGGGTTTTAAAAATATATCTCTTGCTGGACGTAGAATTGTAGCTCAGATTCTAGTGAAAGGATCATCTCCAGGAAGCCACGTCCACACACTGCTAACACGCGAGCGTGGTGTTTATTCACAGGAAGCTGTGGAAGGGACGAGCGCTCCATCAGACCACGTTCTCTCTGGGAGATCAGACGCCCTGTTACTCCACCACACACACCGAGGTGAGAAGATCTCTCTCCAGACGCCCCGAAACCACCTGTATGCTTTAACCGCCTCTCATTAGATCTTTCCCGCCGTAGAGTTTCTGTGGACGGAGAGACGACGGCCGGGCGCTGCTGTTCTTCCTGAGAGATCTGTCTTATCCGTCACAGCATTACAGCAAGCTGGACCTCAGGAACATCTCCGACGGCTCCTCGTGCTCCTCCACGCACTCCAGAGACGTCCACGGGCCCAAAGACGTCACGCCGGTACCGTCAGTTCTGAAGTACCTCAGTATTGATGTTTTCTACTGTAGGTTTCTGAACAGAACCTGTCACTTGTATGATCACAGCACGATGTCCTGCGTAGCCTGAGAGCCAGGAACTGCACTCGGAACCGGGAAGGTCTGGCGATGAAAGAGGTGACCAATCCTCCTGAAGACACACCTTACAGAAGCTCGTATCCCTCGGATCACCGCGGGGCTGCGACCGGCGGGCGGTTTGAGCACGCATCCGGTCGGCCCACACGCTGGCACCGACACGACATCCTCACGGGTATTTATTAACACCTCGGTGACACGTACACACCCCCGAACGCTTTAATCCTCGCCACCAATGTCATACTTTTTATCCGTTTATAGTTACAGTACAGAACGTTGTAGTGTTCTGCAAAGTAGGTGAGTTCCTGTTCTCACTCACGTTACAGTTGTTCCCCCACCGGCCGCTCTGTATTCTCTCACACGAAGTTAATAAGACACGTCACAGCTTGTCTCTGGTGTAAACTCCTCTAACCTGAAGATGTAACTGACATTATTGATAATATATATATATATTGTTGAAAACCAGCACACCTTCTTCACTCGCATATGAAGTCTGAATGAATTCGTCCCTCAGGAGAGGAGAGACCACCAGCGTGTCCTGGAGAGCCAAAGAAGAAATGTGTAGAGAGGGAGATCGCTGCTACACGCCGCTGGGAGACCGACTGCACCTCGCTGCGCCTGTACTGAAACACGCCCAGGTCACATGATGCAGTTTAAACCCTAAAACATATCACAGAAATGTCCTGATGACTGACATAAATCACTTGGCCAACCTTAGATACGAACGTTAAAGGAGCCGTAAATGATTTTTCATATTTATTATCTGCAAAAATAATGTGGAAAAATATGTCGAATGTAATAAAGAGTAATGGTTTAAACCACTGTGCGAGCACAAGTGTGTCACAGAGCTGAGAAAATTAGTTTGGAAAACTGCGCTATGGATCGGAATGCTTGCTTGTGTGTGGATGGGCTTCCTGTCACTCATTTTATAGACACTAACCAATACCTCTTCACTCCGCCCACATCTCAGTTTGTAATCTGTAAACACCCAGCGCAGCCAGAGAATTCATCTGTGAGCCAATCATACTGTGCTTTGAAAGAAAAAACAAACAAAAAAATCCCTAACTGACCAGAATACACCTCAGCACCACTTTTCCAAGATGAAGAAGATGAAGCTGGATGCAGATTTAGCAGTGCTGCTAACGTACAGGTCTGTAAACATGACCTGTATGAAGCTTTGAATAATCCGAGTGCCTGCTTTATATGAATCCAACATTATATACTGTTTTTACTCACTACAAATGAGGAGAAAAGCAGGACAGCAAGTGCACTTGACCCTCATATGTCACCACAAGGCGGGACTTTGATTTTAGAGAGGCGAATAGCCAGCCGATGATGTTAACACGCTTAGCATTTATTTTTATTTCGCATATATCGATTTTTTTTATAAAATATAAACATGAATTAAAATGGAGTAGAATATGATTAATATATAAAATACAGTAGATCATATTTACACAAGAGACAAAGAACACGTAGCGTTGGTTACGAGCAACCAGCGTTCATCACCATCCCAGTTCTTCACCCGTCGCAGTACTCGCTATAAATGTGACGTTTCTACGAATTCGACACCAAACTCTCCTCACTATATGCTCACAAATGTTTTCTTTGTGTTTAATTGTGTCTAGAAAGTGTTTAAAGAGGGTGGGAGGATCATTTAGGGCTTAAAGTATGAGGAAAAGAAAAAGCTTCTGGTGGTGGTGTCCGTGTATCACGAATTTTCATCTCTCGTGGAAAGTTTTGGAGCATAACCCCCACGAAAGACGAGGGACTACTGACCTGTACATTCACACACTCTTGCTTTTTTGGTGCTAAATAATAATGATGATGATCCTCCATTTTACAAAATGTATTTTCTCAAACTTGTTCTCAGTTCCAGCAAACATCGATTCCTCTTCTTTCTCATCTTCCTTTCTTCTTCTTCGTCCTTCTGGATTCATGCTGCCGCCTGTAAAAACGTGAAATGCAGAAGGTGCTTCTCTCTAGAGCTTTGTCCGTCCTGGGCTCCTGTAGCGGCGCAACATGGCGGCTCTGTAAAGGCGGACCCGCCCCCCGATGCGGATATAAAGGCCTCATTCTAATCTTCCCAAAACACAATAATTCAGAGTTACAGCTAATTATACACTAACTCATATAAATAATTATACTCCATTTCTACTAACAGATCCACCTGAATCCTCCATCGTGCATTTATCCTTTAAACTGTAGAGAGCTAATGTTTACAAACTGTGATGAGTCTCATCTTTAACGTGGTGCTCCATCACCATCTCCGTCAGTAATCCCGGTCACATTCCAAAGCTCAGCCTGCCAATGAGGTTTTGACAGATTGAGTTTATTTATTATTAAAATAAATTAATTCTGTCCCAAACTAGAGTTTAAACAAAAAACAAAACTCCCAAAGGATCAGAAAAGCACTCGAGTCGAAGTGTCGCAGCCGTGCTTTGAGATTTTCTTTTATTATTAAGGTACAGAACTTTAGAGAGAGGCTGAAAGGAGGACAGACGTGTCCCGGCTTCCCGATAAGTCATAGGGAAAGTTCTCTCACACACACTCACACACACACGTGTAACGGACAGGAAGGAGGAGAGAGGACAGGTACGTATTTACAGCAGTGACCCTCAAGCAGGCGTGAAGGGCTTCAGCTGGAGGAGAGAGAATAAAACACAGCAGGACTCTGCAGCCCTCGGGCGTGAGGTCTCGGGGCGCCGACGCACAGCTTCACTACACTCCAGTTACTCCAGCGGGTGGGTGGGTGGGGGGTTCAGTGCAGTTTCCAAAACACAAAAACAACTAACCAAACAAACAAAGAAACCAAAAACACTCCCGAGTACGATTTCTGCTCACTTCTTCAAACCATCTGACATCAAAAAAAAAAAAAAAAAGAAAAGCAAAAAGTACATCTATGTCTGTCGTATGCGTTAGCCTTAAAGTTCTATAAAAAGGGAATGGCTTTAAAGCAGCGTATGCGTCCGAGCACTTTTACACCATAAACACACAGGTATGATCAATATATTCAGAGGAGAAATCAAGGCGCCCGTGCTTAAGCCTAAATCTAGCTTTTAGATTTATATTTATTTTGCTTTGCATGAAGCACTTCAGTGGTCTGAGTTATCGTCATTATTATTATTTAAAATGTTATTTTGGGGGAAATTTAACTTTCATTACTCCTACTCAATCCGCATCATCATGGCTCTCTTTTCACTCGTTCTTCTTCTCCTTCTGCTTGAGCAGTTTGTTGACCTCCCTCTTGACCATGCCGGCGTACTTGGTGATGATGCCGTGCTGGTTCAGGCCGGGCAGCAGCAGGAGGAAGTTCACTGTGAACCAACACACACACACACACACACACACACACACACACACACACACACACACACACTTATGAGCGGGCGAGTCTCAGCGTCTCACCCTGGAGGACATAGCATGGCTCAAGCTACCCGTCCAACAAGAATCGCAACTCTGTGTGGAAGGCAGAACTTTTCTCAAAGGAGAAAACCCGCACCCGTAATACAGCACAGCGCCGTATCAGCGCCTCGCACCGCTCCTTCACACCTATTAAGCCATGCGTCGAGTCTGAATCAGAGTGGAAATGATTCTTTTAGTTTGTGAGGCACGTCTAGGCTGAGAACGTCCTCACAAGACACTTCATTGTTTGAGAAGATGGCGACAGAAAAAAAAAAAAAAAAAGTAGGAATCTTCACATGTAGGAAGAACTTCGAGTCGGCGCTACACACGTTCCATAATTACATAAATGATAAAATAACTAGTTTCAAATGCTTTTTTCATCCAGTGTGCTTTCTAGTTTCCATTTCTGTTAGTTTGATTGGTCCAGATCTCTAGAACACGCTAAAGAGCTCAGAAACCCGACACACAGCACGACCAATTCACTTCCATTGGTGAGTCGATTCAGAGTCACTTTGAGATCGAGACCCTGACCTGCTGCGGAGGGTTCCCTTCGTTCAGATCAAAGAAGCTCAGAAATCCTCTCTCTAGTCAGAAACCAGTTCTTTAAATGCCTGACTATTGCCAGAGATTTATTCAGATAAGTGATGACCTGTATGAAGGGCCACTTTAGTGCATTTCGATTGGTTTAAGAAACAAAGAAATCTAATGATCTCTTCAGGACATCGGAATTAAACCACACCGGCGTAATGACCTCATAAAATAGGACAGCCTATCAGTGGATGGGTTTTCTGATTCGCATGTTCATAAAATTGGGACTTTTGTGACGAGAGCAGAAGAGTACGAGCTGCCGTTGCCCTTTCTGTGCGACCCGACATGCTTTTTATGGAACTATCGCCTTCAGATTTTTTTTTTTTACGGCTTTTGAAACAAACGCCATGGCGTCACAGACCAAGCTCAGACATGACCCCACCCCAAATCCAATTTATAAAGTAGGTCTGAGTTACGTTAAAAAATCCAAGCCTTCTCGGTTCGACGGTATAAATCTGATCGGGGGCGGGGCCATGTGCGAGCTCGGTCTGTAAGCAGCTTTAGGCCAACGGTGTCCAGGGTTACATGACTGCACGGTAACTACATCACCTTTGACCAGTAATCTTTTTAAATAACCTGGAGAAAAATAAACAGTTTATGTTTTTAATATTCATGATTTATAGATAACCAAGAACCCCACCCCATCCCCTCATTATAAATTCATCATCCAAGTTTGGGCACGACTGGTGTAAAGCTGCTTCAGTGACATCACAAACCGAGCTCATACGTGACCCCGCCCCCCAAACCTGATGTACTGAGAAAGCCTCGATATTTATTTAGCATACAGGGATAAATAAATTCTGGTCCTATGGTCATCATTTTAACGAGTGGACTAAGGAGTAAAAGGTTTCAGAGCCTCTCTTCAGCATCGGCTCCTTTAACCGAACGCGTCTCTGTCCTGTTTAATGCTGGGTCATGAAGAGTTTATTTTTGGACCGGGCCTACGGCTCTGCTTTCTTGCCCTACATACCACGACCGCTTTAATCTAACGCTCTTATCAGTGACTCGACGTTCTGCGCTTCACACGGCGGCTTTCAAAACCATAAACCTGCTGGAGATCAATAACAAAAGACGCCACCATCACCGCAGGCAATAAAAGACTTCTGAACACACTGTTCCAGCTCCACACTCAGTTTCAGTACATACGAGAGCGACAAGAGACAACCCACTGTGTAAAAAAACCCACTGTATTAACAACATTAAAGCGCTTTAACTCTGAGAACATGTACAATCACAATAAGAAATTATTACTCATCATTTACAGCCATCAGTCACAAACGGTTATAATTAATGACCTCTTTAATATCGCTTTCTACTCTCTGGAATTTCTACATCTACACATGTAAAACACTCATATTTACAGATGCAAACAAATTCTAATTTATCGACATGAAATAAAAGCATCCTCACGCTACACTAATCCGTTAATGCGAGGATCGACTGTGTCCAATTTTTAATTTTGTGGATTTCCCCGTTATTTCGTGGCATCCGCAAAACCTCGCAAATGTTTTCTTCGTTTGTTTAATCGTGCCGAGAATTGTGTTTAGGGCTTAAACTATTTTTATAAAGAAAAAGAAAAAAGACAAAAGAAGCTTTTAGGGGTGGGCGTCCGCGTATCGCAGATTTGTGTCTTTTGCAGGAAGTTTTGGAGCGTAACCGTAACCGCTGCGAAAGCTGAGGGACTTCTGTACTTGTTAAAGGTCTGTTGTTCTTAAGTGTCACACAGTGGACTGCGGTCAGCAGCGTGAGCGTCACACCGGGACACCGCGTACGTACCGATCAGATAGGTCAGGAAGAGGTTATGGACCTGCTGTCCGATCCAGGCCACCGCCACCAGAGTGCTGATCACCGACAGGAAGTACTGTCAGGAAACAAAGGAAATCAGGAATGAACAACAGACGCACACGTCTGCAGTAAACAAACACAAAAACAAGCATGCTGATGATGGGAGCAGACGTTACGCGGTTAAGGCTCGTTATCCGTCAGCACGTTTGCGTGCTTTAAAAGTGCAATAGGAAATTTTGAAAAACTCCTTAATTCCACAAATAACATAACATGAGGATAAAACGTAGGATTTAAGCTGCTAAAATATACTAAAATCGCTGAGAACTCCCGCCTGGAAAACCGACTTCTAGTCTGAAACGCTTGTTTGTGTTTGGCTGCGCTTCCTGTCAGTCATTTAACGGATGCCGTACAGGCCGGCGTAGACCCTGGGGGCGGAGCTTCATGAACATGGATGGCAAATTGGTCTTTAATTTACCTTCCAGTTTTAACAAAAGTAAGGATTTGCTATTTTTACACTCAAGAACACTTTCTAGATATATTTACCAACTCATCTTTAAATTCTTCTATGAATCATTAAACAGCTCAGTCTCTCGTCTAGAGCAAACTTAGAAATCCAATATTTTTTACTTCACATTGAAGCTCAATCTATAAAATGAAAATATAGCTAAAACTTTTTTTTTGTTTGTTGTTTTGTTGCAACTACACTCTGGCTTCCAGTTGGTGTGGAAACAATCAGCTGCTTTGCTGCACAGCCAATTAGCATAAAACGGTGAACTCTGGCATTTTCTTTTTCCCCCCCAGCATAGTTGGAATATTGTGAGTTTTTCTGCTCGTCTCTCGGCTATAGCAATCTTTCAACGCTGCCAGCTGCTCGTCAGTGTAAAGGTGAAGCTCATGAACAGGTGAGACGGACGCCGCCGGTTACCATCTTGGGCTTCTCCTCCTTGAGGGCAAACAGGCGTCTCCACCAGCCCAGCACACGCCGCTGCATCTTCACCAGGTTCCCGCAGATCTGATGGAAGCGCTGCTGCTGCTCCGTCGTCCTGCATGCGCGCGCACACACACACACACACACACACATTACAGCTCAACACCTCAGTGAGATAAACAAGCGAACCCACAGTGTTTAATCACGTGTATATTTAAAGCGTAGTGACGTCACAGGGTGTTGATGCTGAATTGCACAAGTTCACGTCTCACGTGTTTGTGATGGATTTGAATTCACGACCGGGACGTTTTATCTAAGCTTTAAGATTAAACAGCATGATCTGTGCGAGCGACGAAATAACCAAGAGCACTCACATACTTCGATTAAGATACTACAGACATTATTATATTTATATGCAAATATATTTGTAATCCAGGAAGCTTTTGTAAATCTGATTTGAATTAACCAAAAAAAACCCCACCAAAAACAAAAACACATGATCAGCTCTTATGTGGAAGTCATGGTTTTAAACTGAAACACTGCCAGAGAATAAAAATGCATGGTTTATAAGTAGTGCTGCCACTAACGACTAATTTTCTAACGACCGATTTTTCGACTAATTTTTCGATTAATCAATTAATCTTA
>JAQMCW010000008.1:453908-464647 GCA_030068335.1 Chrysichthys cranchii | reverse complement strand
GGTGACTAATCGACCAATAAAATTGACGTCGACTAATTTTCATGGTCGATTACGTCGACTAATCGCGGCAGCACTATTTATAAGCGATCATTTGAAAGCGTAAGCAGAGTAAAAGAATATACCCGACGATATTCAAAGCTCGGGAGTCGATCCTGCCGTCACCGAGTCATCGAACAAGCTGGTCAGAGATGGTCATGGGGTGCACAAACTTCTGTTGCCGTTTTCAGGCTTCTCTGTCCGAGTTTGTGACCGGCTGTAGCGCCGTGTCCCGAGAGTCGGCGACTCGGAACCGTGTCTGAATCATTATTCTGTACAGCACTCAGAACATACAGGCGAAACGAGAACTGACGAAACCACGTCAGGAAATAAAACACGCTGACTCGATGTAGCCTCTCCAATTTCACAGGAAACCTAAACCACATCTCATCACTCAAAGGAGAGAGAGAGAGAGAGAGAGAGAGAGAGAACATCTCATCACTCAAAGGAGAGAGAGAGAGAGAGAGAGAGAGAGAGAGATGCCTTAAAGAAACACGCCTAGATCCGATTGCGCATTTCTGATCACTCACTTTTAATAAGCCTATCGGATTCAGATTTAAAAACAAAAGTAAAATAAAAAAAATTCAGAAAATAACATTTAGGTCAGAGCAACTAAGTGGGCTGTAATCTTCTGTTGGGATCAGACTTAGGGCTGCGTCACATGACCCTCAAAATTATACCATGATCCTTTCTGACATTTTCCCGATTATGACATTTATCATGATATCTACAGGCAGACCTCCAGTAGTGATGGAGATGTGTCCCGATAAATCTATCGTAAGTTTAAAACATCGTATGTCGAATCCCTGCCTAGCCTACACAGGAGTCTCGAAGAATGGAACTCAGTACAGTATTTACAATAACAAACAAACAAACAAACAAACAAAGCTGCAGCCACCTGTTCAGCTCTGGCCGACGATACGAATGGTCATCTCACGATAACGATAAATTATCAATATATCGCCCGACCCTAAGCAGACTGCACGGATTCCGCCTGATTTTGGCACCGTGCTGTTTGTGGTCTGAGCGTGAACGTGGAGAGCGGTGAGCAGGTCTTATAGTGAGACATAAGGAACCGCAGTAAGATCTCTGAGACGCTCCATGTCCAGCATGTCGGAATATTTTGTATTTTCTCGCCTGGGACACTCCTAAGACGAGTTCCTCGAGGTTCCTTCTGCCACCATGATTGACAGCTTCTTGCCCCTCCTCCCCGACGACACACTGGGACGAGAGCGATGACTGGACAGGGCCGAACCTGTAGTGCTGCCAGTCCCCAGTACTTACAGCGCCGTGAGTGCCTAATCAGACACGGTGACGATCATGGACGATAAAAATACAGTATAGTCTGATCCTGGGATTAAGCAGCCATTAGACTGCAGTGTTGCGCAAATGTTGAAAGCGGTTTCAGAGGCGTGATCTTCCGCTCCCGACAGTCAGTGTGCACCATAACGACAATCACCTCAACCCTGAACACAAAGACCTTCATAATCTCCACCGTGTCAAACCCTGAAGCTCTCACATTAACCTGTTCTGCTGAATGGAGCCGGTATTCTCTCTCACACACACACACACACACACACACACACACACACACACACACACACACGCAACCTTAAGATGTGAAACCTGAGCGTGTGCACTGTTTTATTTCTGGACATAAGACATGCCCATATACACCGGGTCGGGACACAAGGACACTGCCAGGTTCTAAATTAAGCTCGGCTCTGATCCGCGCTCGCTCGTCTGAATCGGTCTCCGGTGCCCGCTTGACAATTAACACGCCGCAGCAACTGCAACTCAACGCTAACGGCCGGGAAGAGGACACGTGCGCTCAGTGTTCGGACCGCCGGGTCAAAAGCTTCACTGAAGCTCGAGAAAAACGGGAAAGGAAAAAAAAAACCCCAAAAGAAACACGGAGACTAAACACTTGATATTTATGATAATTACATCGTAGATACAATGAATTGCGACACCAACAAAAAAAGTGAAAAAATAAAGCCAAAAAACCAACACAATGTTAATTTAACCCCATGTTTCAGTTTGATAGAGTACCGGGATGACACTGACATTTATCATCTACACACGAAGAAAAACAAAACAGGATGCAAAAATAAATAAATAAAATAAAAGACTCTTTATGAACCAATCTTTTCTTAATCTTCACTCAGTCACACATGAACCCAGTGTACTGCATCGAGTCGCAACAACTGCAGCGCAAAATGCTCGGAGGGAAGTGCTATTGGCCCTCTTCCACATACATGAGCTCACAAAGCCTGTGATTGGCCCACACTGCTGATTGATGGAACAGGAGAGAGAGATTATGCCCCGCCCACTTCAATTCCACTCTCGACTCCCGACTACACACGGAAGTTGCATAGTCAATCGTCAGGATTCGACCCGGCGATCTGCAGACGACGGCGTGAACGTTTATCGGTTACATTTCAATCGACATGAAAGAGCGAAGCGTCGACGTCGGTGTAGAAGGAGCTCTTGAGGACATGTGAGGCTGAGAACTATGGCCTAGGTCTCTTTAAACTGTGGGTTGTGATTAGGAAACAGATACGATCGCACACAGACCACAGCGCAAAGCGCTGACTCCGACATCCGGACGCTTCGGCGAGCCTGAGCTGTCTCACCAACTAATACACGACCCAGACAGACAGTCCCGTCGCTCTGCTCCTTCACCGCACCGCTCGCCCGGCTCTCACAGACACGTTCGACCGCTGTTGAAGTCCTGTCTGTCATTAACCTGTAGTTTAACTGCTCATACGTTCCTTTAGCAGCACCATGGGAAACGCAGGAGTGACATAAAACATTCCCAACATGTAGAAAGAGGATTAAAAGCACTGAAAGGGAGCGGAACGGAGCAAAAATAAATCACGTGCACCACGGCCAGGCGATCAGTTGATACGACGGGGAATATTATTGTGATAAATTACTTGTCGATACACTTTCCTGTAATATCACGGTCATTTTAAACCTCCAAAGCTGATTTAAATGTGCAGCATGACTGGTTTTTACAGGTGATTCGTTTGGAACCCTGCAGTTTATCCTGCGATACATGCAGTGTCGGAATATCGCGATGTGATATTTCTGACATATTGCCGACTAATCAGGAGCAGGTACTTGATGCCAAGAGTGAACGCACATTCAGGACGTGAGAACACGTTCCTCCGAGACCTCACGTACCATTTGTTGGAGCCGAAGATGCGCGGAGCGAGGGTGGGCACCAGGTAATCAGCCAGACACAGAACCATGACGGCGCACGACAGCCCGGTCAGCACGGATGGGTCCAGGTAGTAGACCAGTCTGTAAGGCAGGGGGCAGAGGAGAGGCATATTTACCTTATCTACTTAACACACAAAGCTCTAAACACCTTCCGAACATTAAACAACAACAACAACAACAATAATAATAATAATAATAATAATAATAATCATAAAATCATCCCACATTGTGGGAGAATAAAAGATGCATCCTTTCTCTTAAAGTAGCCTGGATCATCAGAGTCCAGTGTGGGTCAGATCCACAGCGTGATACTCACAGGAAGAGCACGGAGGTGCTGCCCACCAACACGGCGGGGAACCAGGGTTTCTCCCAGCGCAGGAACTGATCCCCAGCTAAGATGACCTCGCCCCATCCCTGCAGCTGCTCCTCCAGCTGAGACGTCTCCTGAGCCTGGAACACGAAAGTTCACAGTCATTTTCACCGAACAGGAGCATGTCGAGGAACCCGCCACCGGCGGTCAGTGTGAGGAGCACACCAGAGTTAACAAACAAGGAGATAAGGAGATGTGCGAGGTCCTGGAGGCTCACGTGCGCACAGAACACTCATGAGACGTCGAGACGCGTGTTAGAACCAAAACCAGACGAAGAAACAAAACACCCAGCCCTGTGAAACACGCCGTGAGGGGTTTTACTGAAGGACTGGAACAGAGAACAATCAGCCTATTATTTATGCAAACAGAGGAAGTGATGGAGCTCAAGGAACCACGCGTTCAGGGCTTTTATTCCCCCCGGCGCGCGTTAATACTTTCCCAGGCAGTTATTACAAAATTCCAGACTATTTTCAGCTTTCCTTAAACTTCTTTTAAGCTCATTATCCTAAAAAGGTCAAATGAGAGGTGTGACAGGAATGGGAAGGTGCATCACTGCAGAAAGACCACGGATTTAAACCCATACAGAGTTTATAGGACTATTAACTGTTTCAACATTCAACACCTAAACTTGTTTACACAAATTTAAAATCAAACACACAAGCAATCTTAAATGCTTTGGATATTATTTTAATCTTGGAAGCGATTGTGTTTATACTTCAACCCTGCGCGTGCTGCCTCTCTCTCTCTCTCTGCCTGCTCGCTGTGTGTCGTTCACATCCGAGTCGGCTCTTTTAGGTCGAGCGTTGCGAGTCGATTCGCGTTTCTCAACACAACAGCACCGTCCTTCCTCTGAAAAGCCACCCGGTGGTAGTCAGCACTCAGGACTCTCAAGTGTCTTTAAATAACACGCCGTGCACACGTGACTGACTGTTATGACGATGTAATGCAATGCAATGTAATAGAACATAATGGGGAAGTGAACATCAAGACAAAATCAGAATCACTTGCTGTGTATTGGACTTCATAATAAACCTGATGTGTGCACGGATAAAGCAAGAATGTTATCCAGAATGCAAAGAGTACGAGTTTAATTAACAATTTAATACACCGACAGGTTTAGGGAGTCGATTGAGAGCCGAATGGAGTCGACTCTTAATCGTGAACCGAGCAAGCTAATCTGACTCAGAGAAGAAGATCCGAAACTTTCATTAGGTGACGGTGCAACATCTTGCTAACTGAGTTAGCGTTACTATTTACCCCTGAACACCTCACCCAGGAAACTGGGAAAGAGAAAAGCCCCAGCACTGGTGCAGCTCGGAATGTGACGTCACTCAAGAAGGGGTAACATTAGGCCTGGGAAACGGACCTGGTTTTGACAGGCTACGTTAGCTCGCTAGCTAAATTCCTCTTCCTGTCGTAATTCACTGCACGGCTAGCAAAGTCCGCAGGGTAAAGTGGACGTGCATACGTCATGCTAACGAACTACAACAGGATTAACGCCTCAGAACCCGAGCGCGCGCCAACCTAGCCGATGTTAAATCAGTTAATAAACGGTGAACACGGTTAGCCACCCAGCTAGCCCGTCTGAGGTGAAGTATTTCCTGTGAAAACAAAGACAAATACCCGTTAAACGAGCACTCACCAATAAATTAGCGCTCTTATTATCTTCCGCCATCACCCCGCGGCGCTAACGCTGTACTGCGAGCTCTTCGAGTCGGAAGTGAAGCTCTCGTGCTCTCCTGCGCTCGCGCTGCTGCTCTCTGAGGGCGACGGTTAACGGCACGATGTTTTTATTTGAAACCGCAGGCAGGACCTTACGTCACACCAAGGGCGGAAGTAGGCGCTGTAGGGACGCTAGACGCGACCACGGCGCCGCCATATTGGAGAGGGCAGTTTGCCGTTACGTTACGTTACACCAATGAGCTGGAGCCGAGACGAAATCAGGACCTTAGAAATGTGAATGTAATGTTTTATATACCGTGGCAAAGTGGTCTTTTTTTTTTTTTTTTTTTACATCGAAATGGCTTGGAAAGAGCAAATAAATTAATTAATCCATTCCTTTAAAAAAATCAGCACATAAACTGAGCAAACTTTAAAGGTGCATTAGGTAAGACGTGTGGGTGGGTGGGGAAGGTCCAATGGTTAAATGAATGAAGAGGTAAGAAAGAAGAATTAAATAAGTTCTGAATGAGCCATTTGTACAAAACTCCTTCTCCAACACGTACAGTGATTCAACTGGATAACGGTATGGCATCACAGTCAAGTGGACGCCCACTCAAAGCTGTTCAACTCCAAAACATTCTCCCAACAGGCAACGTGTCCTGAGAATGAGGTGTCAGGTTTGTTAACACTATTCACCCCACATAAGAATAACAGAAATTTGGATTTGGCCATTTCCATTCAGACTGTGGGATATATCTGGTGTATCGAGTTAACACTACAGGCCAATCCGAACACAAACACTCGACCCCAGGAGCCAAGGCGTCAGTTTGCCCCCCCCATATTGGAAATCCACTTGTTCTGAGACTACAGCATAAACTAGTAATCATTTCTCATTTCTACACAACTCTCCAGATCATTTGTACTAGGAATAAATATTGACCACTTGCTGTGGGTCATCCAGTGGAATGTTTGAAACTCTCAAACTGAACTCAATGTTTTCCTTTAAATCTCAAGAGTTAACACCTTCTCAAGGACCCCATGTGATAATCCATTAAGTTTATTGTTTTTTCCCCACAAGTTTAAAAATATCTTGATGTCACACCATCACGCTGCTCCTGATCTAGAAATGTAAACTGGTTTCAGTGGTTTTCCCAAACTGTGTCCAGCTGGTCAAACAGTACGTGATGTGCGAGTCTGGAACATTAAACATCATTTAGTCACATCACTCGTCATTAAACAATTTCAGAATCCGTATTGACCCAGATTAAACCTGACACACTTTCTTTGTAAGATTTAAGGGCAAGGGACAGGTTTCAAAAACTTATATATTTACCAGTGAGGCACCTACTCCATCTGCAACAGTTTCTAATAAATATACAAAACGCTTTGGCTCCGATTAACTAGTACACGATGGGAAACGCCCAGCTGAGCTGTAACTCACTATACTGTTGAGTTTGAAGTTTACCAGTTATATAGTGAATACTAAATATATATTTTCTTATCTGTAAATCAGAGATTCATCTGCAGACACCTGGTTCTCCATTTTAGAAAACGACACATAAGCAGTCCAATACATGTCCATGTGTACATCCTATGAAGTTCACAAGCTTTATGAACAAACATCACTCTTCATGTTAATGGCCTTTGTAACGTAGTTTTGTATTTTAGTAGGTATGTGAGGTGTGGAGCACGGTTCACTGTTTGGAAAAGTCTGTAAATGTTTAACTCTATAAATGACTTCAGAAATCATTACATTAAAGTACAGTAAAGCACTGAGAAGGGCGGCACGGTGGCCAAGTGGTTAGCACTGTCACCTCACAGCAAGAATGTTCTGGGTTCGATCCCCTGTGTGGAGTTTGCATGTTCTCCCCGTGTCTGTGTGGGTTTCCTCCGGGTACTCCGGTTTCCTTCCACAGTCCAAAGACATGCACAGAGGGGATTAGGCTGATTGGCGACTCTAAATTGGCCGTAGGTGTGAATGTGAGTGTGAATGGTTGTCTGTGTGTCGCCCTGCGCTGGATTGGTGACCTGCCCATGGTGTAACCCTGCCTCTCTCTCACCAGTCAGCTGGGATTGGCTCCAGCTTCCCCCCCCGCAACCCTGAACAGAATTAAGTGGCAGAAGATGTATAAAGTAAAGCACATGTTTCCAGCATCACCCTGAAACTCAACCCTTAGACCAAAGCAATTTACTATTATACTGAGTATTATTATTAAAGACTGAAGCCATAATTTAATCTGTCTAAAGTTAGTCAGAAATACACGAGTGTCCATACAGAACAGACAGCTCACGCTTTCCTGCACACCATCACGTCCGTCTTCGTGCTGAAAGTAAAACCCATGAATTCTGTTTATTTATTTGTTCCGCAAATAACCGAACACGTGGGTTAACAGTTGAAATCCAGGTTTATTTGTCAAACGAAGGAGTAAAATCATTAAGAGACAACATTTCTACCATCACCACAGCACTAGTCCACTTAACACCCCCCACTAAAACTGTAAAACTAGATAAAGATCAGTAAAACGCAAGCGAAGTGGGGAAGATTTATTAGTCATGACAGTTTCACAGGCAAGCCAAAAGAAGGTGCAAATTTAATTTAAACAGCGAGTTTGAAGTAAAGGGAGAGGGAGGAAAAATACCAAATACCTACAGATACACAACAGATCGTAGAGATGCACACTAACGAGGAGAGGGGGGAAATAAGGAAGGCAGCATTTCTGAAAATGAGATTTATAACAAATGATCAGATTCGAATTAGGGGTTGGATAAATGCTGATACTGGTCTATTATGAAATCTCATCAATCGATCAAAGAAACCGTCGGCAGCCTGATGCACATCATGGCTTCACGCCCAACGCTAACGTAAGAATTATAGCTTCCCCAAAAACATATATATAGATTTATTTTTTTTGTTAAATCTCCCTACTCAAGTGTGAAGGAGTCGAGGTGTGTAAAGCAAGTTTTGGAATAAACATCCGACCAAAAAAATTAAGGGGGAAAAAAACAAAACAAAAAAAGAAAACAAAAAACCCAACAACACAGTCTTGATTTAAAGATTCGTAAAGATTCGAAAGATTTAAGGAACTCGCAGGTCCGCCAACGGCTGTCTGGCTTTGAATGGAGTCCCCCTTTAAAGCCTCGCGCACCTGCCCCGGTGTACGCCGGCCTCGTCTGCCCCACCCTTGCCCTCAAAAAAGCCATCCAAAAACAGAGGCCAGAGGATGGTGGGAGGAGCACGCGGCCCCCCCGTCATCTGAGTGAAGTCCAGAGGCGTGTCCTCAACCAGCCTCCTGCTCTAAAACCCCCATCTTCGTTATCGCTAGCTGACAGACATGGCGTTGTTATCGCTGATGAAGCAGGGGTCGGTTTGGGTGGAGGGGCTTGTAAAAGCTAGAAGAGCCTCAGCATCCTCATCCCCCCCACACCCCCCTCCCCTGTCTTCAGTATCCCCCCCCATTTGCACGTTTACGGGGAGACGGACGCAGACCAGAGAATCGTGTCGTTGAAGTTAGCTGGGTCTGCCACTGTGCTACGGGAGGGATGGGGGGAGGTCCCGTGTGGGCGCACGGGAGGGCCTCGACGCCCCCCCCCCAAACCCCTGTTTTTTTTTTTGCCCGCATGCAGCTCTGTGGCTCCGACGCCCCAGACCCGGTGGATCCTGGTGGATTTCTAACCCTCGCTGGAACCGAAGTGAACCGACGCGGAAATCACCGTTCACACCCACGCCGTCCAGCCTTCATACAGCTGTGCCAGGTTGTCCAGGTTCGTGGCCTCCTTGATGACATAATCCACCTACGGATGGAACACACACAACACACACACACACACACACACACACACACAGGTGAGTCAGTACATATTGTTTAATGAGCATAAAAGAAAGAGTGACAATAGCGAGGAGGGATAAATGCCTGCTCAGTGACGCTCATTCTCCGGTTAGGATCCACGTCCCGCCCTTCCAGCTTCGCCTTCACTCTCTTCCAAACACTCACAGCGTATGAGTTTCTCTCTTGCACAGCTGAAAAACAGTCAGTGTCAGCACAAATATATACATATGCAAAGTGTTTCTAAAAAGTGTAGTTAACAATTATTAAATATAATACTCAAGCAGATTTCAGACAAGTCCTTCAAAGCACACAGAGTCTAAAGCTAGCAGCAACATTACATTAATGTAGTAAAGAGCTGATGACCATAAATCCAAAGTAAAGCGATGAATAGTGAAGCTCCCTCTCTCTCTCTCTCTCTCTCTCTCACACACCTTTGCCGGTTTTGGGGTCCCTGACAGTGCGTTTGGGGCTTGGGGCCAGGCTTTTTGTGGCGATGAGCAGGGTGCTGGGCGGTGTGTCTGCTGGGGTCCCCAAGTTGCGAGGAAGGGCCTTGCGGGCGTTCTGAGACATGCTGTCAGGCTGCGTCTTCACACCACTGCAGCGCACCGCTGTATGGTCAGACACACACACACAAACACACACACACACACACACACACATTAATGAAAGCCACAAAAGAAGAATCGCACTGTGGGGTTTGGGAATGTGACATCAGGAAGGTGCTGATTTACATCCCCAGCTTAACCAGAGCAGTGTGCGTGTACAAAGAGACAAAATGGTGGATTGGAGGACTAAAAGATTCCAGACACAGAATCTGGTTCCCCTACCGGCCGCGAAGCTCGTCTGCATGGTTGTCGTGGGACTTATGCAGTCACTTCCTTTGTCGGTGACGAGGGGAGACGCAAATCCAACCAGCCCGTTGTACACACTGCAGGAAACACACATACATGTGTATTTTAATACACAGAAAATCTATTAAATGTGTGCTTTAGTTATCTATGGATGATCTGCCAGTGAGCGTCAGCACTCAGGGTACGAACAATCGAATCAGTCGATCGATTACTTAGGATTTAAGATTCACAGATTTCAAGTAGGTTAAAAAGACATTATCTGGGCTTGAGGACTCTTGAGAAGTCGCTCATTTCCTGCAGAAGCACAGAAGAGGAAGCGCTGGATGAAGACAGAGACAAACAAAGGAAGAGAGCAAGCGCGGGGGGGGGGGGGGTGTGTGTGTGCAGATGAGCGAGAGACGGAATCAAAACCCTAACCCTCCATTACTTTTACAGCCACATCTGGTATACAAAATAAGATGACGTCGGCATGCGGAGCCCCTTCTCAAGGAGTTAGATCTGAGCCTTTGCTGTGCGTTTTAAATCTCTCCAAGCATACAGTTTTTACTTAAACTGTGCATAATACATAATATGCAACACCAAGGCCTTTAGACTTCATGTATTCTTGTCTGTGTCCTAAATGTGCGAGTTATTCCTACTAAACTATATGTTTGGATAATAAGTGTACCATGCTTTGAACTACATGCCGAAATAATAAATGTCTTACTTACGCCTAACTACTTTGTAAGAATATGACCTCATGTCTAACTAATAATCATATTATAT
>JAQMCW010000008.1:372891-386724 GCA_030068335.1 Chrysichthys cranchii | reverse complement strand
TTAAGAACCACTGCCTTAAACACTTCAAGCTGTAAGTGACGTTTTACGTCCAATAGATGCATCATCTGATTAGTCGATTAATCACAAAAATAATCGGTGACTAGTTGACGATCAAAATAATCGTTTGTGGCAGCCCTAGTGGCAATCATTAAATATTCATGCGCAATCAAACTTTCTGCATCCAGAACCTCTCATAGACCCGAGAAGTTCCTCACAAACTTATTAAAGGTACAATATGCAATTTTAAAGCATGATCCTGGAGCTTTACGTCATTTAATTTTCTCTCTCTTTCTCTTGAAGTTAATAAGCGGTTTGCTCCAGCGTGTTCCTGAGAACCTGTAGAGCAGAGTAGGTTTAACTCTGACTCGTGCAGCGCTCTGACACTGGAGACTCCTTCCACACTGGACACAGAAACTGGGCCGTTGTTGGAGAAACGCGAGCGTATTCGGATGATTATGCGTTAAACTATGAATAAAGCTATGATGTGTAGGTGCAGCGCTCCCAGAACCGCTGCGACAGAGAACGACTCGCCACCTCCTGACCAATCAGAACCCAGAGCTCTGCAGCGTGGTGCTGTACGGAGTAACGGTGCCGGAGGAGGCGAGCTGAACAGGAAGTCTTTCATCCGCCGCTCTAATTGGAGAGTTTGTAAAAACGATCCAGTAATCCGGATCTCACATTTCTCCTCCAGCTGTATTTAAACTTCTCAAGAAACGTTTAAACGGACACAGGTCCCTATTTTTTAAGGGAATTTAATTGTACCTTATTATTGCATTGTTTTATGTAAAATTGCTCTTATTTTATTCCTATTTCTATTTTATTTGCCTTCTTCTTTTTCTGTAATCATGCTTTGGCAATACGAATGCCAGTATTTGTCATGCCGATAAAGCAACCTTTGAATCTTGAATCACAGGAGCTTTTACTGTCTTCCAGACTGTCTGCATTTTTCAGCTTTCTGAAGTGGTCTGGAGGAATTTCCCACGCTCCTCCCGGCTTAATAATGCTAAACACACGGTGGAGAGAAGGTCCACGAGGAGAAGCCACACCGGATTTACATCTCACACACGTCAGTCAAACAGGCAGATTAACACCGCTGCAGACGTCACTGTTAACGTGTACTGCGTGCAGCGTGCGTTAAACTGTACACCTGTGGGCATTTTTCCCGACAGGAACTTCAGGAGGAAGTCATCTCTGACGGATTAAAAAACGTTTGACGTTCTCGAATCAAGTGTACACACGAAAGTCAACACGTGTGAGGAAAACGAACATCTGTATTTAAATAAATAAATAAATAAATAAATAAATAGGAACTTGCTGATTCAGCCGTCTGGGACAGGTTTATTTATTATTAATGCACTCATTATTGTTTCTATAGCAACAAAAGTGTTGATGTGGTGGAAGATCCTGACCCTCATTTACCCAACATTTATGGAAGGAGTCTCCAGCATCAGAGGAGTTCATGCTTCTTTGCAGTTTCTCGGATTTCTGGGGTTTTTTTTTTTTTTTTTCTTATTAATTGAATTTCATTGTTTATAGGTGCTATGACGTCGGCAAGGACCGGAACGGTACTAAAGTGTAGCTATAAATGGATAAAAAGTAAAAGCTAACGGATTACATTTAGAGTATAATCTTTAGCCTAATGCCAACTAATCTTTTCTAATCTTTGTAAATTAATTAACACCAGCCAATCGGTTGCTTGAGTTTCTCTTAAGCTCCGCCCACAGAACACTGAAAATCAGCAAAATTATATTAAAAAATTGTTTTTTTGGTTTAAAGTATCCTAAATCTTGAATTCAAATCCTGAAATCACAGGAAAAGGAAGAAAAAAAAAATCCACAGCTGTTTTTCAGTTTTTCTAAAAAATATTTTAATGCACCATTAATAAAGGATCCAACGCATTAATACAAGAGAAATATTTCAAATAATATTAAAAGACATCAAATAAAAAAACAAAAACAGAACAAAAAAAAAAAAAACGATACGTGAACGATCGGTATGTACAATTTTTTTCCGGCGATGGGGGAAAAGTAGGAAAAGAGAAGAACATATTTACAGAGCGGAACCAGTGCGTTTCTACGAGAAACAAACACCTCTACAATATTTACACTTTTATTTTTGACCTTTTTTGTGTTTTTTTTGTTTTTGTTTTGCTTTGAGTGAATCTGTACTGATATTTATATATATATACACACACACACACACACACACACACACATTACATGGTGTCGTTTTGAAGTCGTCGCTGAGTGCTATGTTGTGAAAAAGGAAAAAAAAAAAGGGGAGGAGTTTAAACCTGCAGGACCAAAATGGCGAAAAAAAGTTGAAGGGAAAAAAAAAAAAAGCTGAAATGTTTATATGATTAAATAAATCATGAGGAAGAAAACACAATGATCCAGAATCCCTCCAGTATTATTATTATTATTATTATTAAATTCTGTCATTCGCTCAGAATATCAAGAACACAAATCCTTTTCTTTCTTTCATTTTTTTTAAACGACAAAGCCGGACTACAGTAATGTTCGCTAGTCGGCAGCTTACTCCACCGCCAAAAATACTCGCATGTCATGTCAAAAGTCAGGCTTCAGAGCGAAAAATTAATTTTAACAATTTTAAATTTTGTTTAAGTCACAATCCAATATAAAGCAGGGAAGTTTCTCCCAGTTTGATTATAATTATTCGTTAGCTAGAGTTACAACACGGGAAGTTTAATAGCTAAAAACAAACAGCTCAATAAAGACCATTGATACGATTTGCTAGATAGCATTAGCTACAATACCGGCATGACACCGAGCTGTGCAGCTGGCTAAGAGAAAACCCCAGAGTTAAACTAAACTAATCCGAGAGAGATGCGAAATTTAAATTTGAGCAAAACACAGAAAGGACAGAAGGTGAGGTTCCGGTTTTCTAGTTCTGTAAAGAAAAACGACAAAGATGTACTCATCTTAAACAAGCGTCTCGATCGCTACAACGGACAAATTTATGATTTGTTAGATTAAATGTTAGCTACAGGAACCAGATGAGCACCGAGTGGAGGAACATTTGTTTTACAGCTTAGTTAATTGTCTGCAATAAATTCAAACCAGCCAAGATTGGAAGAAAATCAAGAACCTGCTAATAATAATAATAATAATAATAATAATAATAATAGTGGAGGGCCTTTCTAGACTCGTTCACCTTTAAGCTGAAAGACTCGCCTGAGACAGGAAGTGAAAACGAAGCGCCACGTTGTTCTGAACCTGTTACAGGGTGCCATTATTTTTGCACATGTGACAAAGGAAGAGGATTCTGAGCTTTTTTTTTAAATGGCAAATCTTCAAAAACAGATCCATGCTTTAATTAAAAAAAAAAAAAGCTTAAGTTTGATAAGAATCCGAAATCAGAGGAAACGCCGTTGCCATGGAGAAACAACGTGGGCGTGGCGTGTTTCCGTCAGCTACGTAAAATGAAAACATGTCCAAGCTGTGGGGTATTTACACCCAAGACACGTTACCCATAATGCTGTGCGTCTGTCCTGCGGCGGGGGAGGGGTGGGGCTTCAGTTGAGCGTTCCTCTGCAGTTCTCCGTTCCGCACAAACAGGGGATTTTGTTCTCCTCGATGGGAAACTTGTAGTCGTACGTAATTTCCTCGTTCACGGCGATGGGTTGCTTGGAGTAAATGACGATCTTCTTCTGGGACTCGATGGTGATGACCTTCGCGTAGCAGTTCGGCTGCGGAACACCACAAGGACGAAGGAAAGTTAGCGCGCTTTCACCGGCTGTAATTAGAGATGGTTTAGCGCTGATGCTGGAGCTTTAATAAGAGCACGCTTTAAAAGCTAAACTAACATCTGTGAGCTTGTTGAAAAAAACCTGTTTTTCAGGCAGCTAGCAGGGCTAATTCTGCAGCTGCTTATGTATGTATGTATTTATGTATGTTTGTATGTATGTAAAGTTAAAATTTAAATTTAAAGTTAAAGTTAAACTAGAACTTTCCAAATGTAAGCCTTGTGTGTGAATCTCTCTAAATATATGAAGAAACACCAGCAGCAGTGATCATGGGAATCTCTGGTGGGGTCCAGCTTTACTAATTGAATCTGAAAACAAAGCTGAAGACATAAGACAAAAAATAACAACTGATTTTAATTTGCACACCCATTTCTAGATGATTTGATCGGTTTCATTAGTTAAGCACGGTGTGCTCTCTTTCTCCCCGGTGTTTTGTGTTTCCAGCCGACAGACGGCCGCCGTCAGTGCCTCCACGCCTCGTAGGGCCGCAGGAGCAGAGATCCCATGAACAGCCGGGAATCAACTGCAGACCTTTTATGTCCATAATTCATCCTGAAACAGGCGTTAACAGGCAGCGACACGGCCGAACAGTCCATCGGCCGGAGTGAAAACGGAGTGTGTGTGCAGGGGAAAGAATGTCTGTAACTCCTGAGGGGTTAATGCCATGTTTTTGATAAACCTCTTGAATTAAAGCTGAAACATCTACAACGTGAAGCCCATCCTGACTTGTGCACTTCACTCACATGTACACAGGCCAAGTTACCAAAATCACGCCCCTGTTCAAATACTTATGAACCTGACCGGGCGTGTCCTCTGCACACATTTAGCAGCAGCGTTAGCCTCCTGACGCGAGCCAACTGTCACTTACTTCGAACTTCAAAATAAACCATTTGTTGTACTGATGAGTGTACTGAAGTGACTCCCTCTGTGTGTGTGTGTGTGTGTGTGTGTGTGAACTTCTGAGCTTTCAGCAATGTTTTCATAAGAACATTGCACAACGCTGTTCTGCTTCAGGAACACAAGCATGCATGTGTGTATGTGTGTGTGTGCGCGCGTGTGTGTGTGTTCTCACAGTGCAGCAGTGGTTAATGAAGCGAGCCAGGTTTCCACACTTGGTGGCATCGATGATGGTGTCGTGATCGACGCGGAACAGGTAGCTGCTCCCGATACCTTCCTGAGCGTAGCGCTTCTCACGATTATCAGCCACCATCTGAAACCATCCAAAACACACACACACGCTTCAGCAAGATATTTCCCATCAGTTAATAACGGTGTTTTCTTTATTAAAACAAACAAAAAAAAGGAAAGTTGACATGACGAGCATTACACACAACGTACAGACTTCTGCACAAATAAGTCGTCGGATTCGTTCTACCTGCGTGACGAAATGCATGAACAGCAGAGAATCAAAGAAAGCGCATTCCTAAAAACATGTTTCAGTAAACTTGCATCTAATTATTTCCAAAAAGTCATTTAAAACAACACTATTCAAATGAAGCAGATTTCCATCCTTCTGTTCTTTTTTTTTAATAATATGCGATTAAAAACAAAACAAAAAGCAACAACGCTGCAGGGTGATTCAACATGGCATCAGCAAGCTCAGATTTTAGACGCCGGTTTGCACTCATGTTCTAGTCTAAACGTTTCCAACAACTAATCTGAAGTCATGTTTTCACTTCTTTATTCCGACACGCTCCCATCCTCCCTCTCTTCATCAGCGTGAGTCAAGTCGTCACGCGTCTCTCCATCAGCCTGCTCGTACAGGGCTCTGAATGCGTCTCTCTGCCCAGTGAGGTTTCAGATTCTAGATTAAAGCCTGGCGACATGTCCGTGAGCGCGAGCCACACGTCTGTGACCCCGGTTCCCAACGAATGAATCAAGATTAAAACCTTAAAGGTTCCGTTTACTTCTGATCTCCAATCCTCAAACGAGCGCCAGGATTTCCTGAGCTCCAAAAGGTTTTCTGTGGACGCTGTGATAATGAATCGCATCAGCGGAGCAAGAAAACATGCCCAAACGGACACCATGTGCGCCACGCATCACACGTGCACACGCGAGTTTAAAATACACTGCCAGTCACATGCCCCACGTGAGGGGGTTTGACAGCGTCCTCGTCCTGCACAGGTGATCAGCGGCAGATTTACCTGTCTGATGTTCTGACCCACGTACTCGATGACCATCTCGTCTGCGGCGATGGGCTCCATGGCGAACAGACCCCACTCGTGGATGCGGCTGCGACCGAAGCGCAGTTTCTTCTTGCGGAACTGCAAGTGGGAGGCAAAAAAATTTATTTTGACCAGAAACACAAACGCTTAATAAACACTGCTTCATTACGGGAACGCACAGCGCTACGGTTCCCCTCCGTGAAGCTGATTATTTACCTAAAAACAGCAGAACTGACACTGGAGACTCCTTCTATAAAAGTTAAAGAATAATTCCTCATTACTGATTATTTAAAAATCTGTTTTTTTTAATAATAATTAGCGTCCTCCTGGTGAATGAGCTGCTGCTATAGAAACCGAAAGTTATCAGCGTGAGAGCTGCACTGCTGTCAGAGCCACGCTCATAGAAAATTAAATCAACACCTTCTGACCAATCAGAATCCAGAATTCTGCAACATGTGCGAATGTGGGGTTCTGGAAGTAATTGTGGCTCTGTAACTGTTTAAGGTCAGGTCTTTCCACATCACTGACGGTCCTGACACACGCTCAGATGGAGAGGGAAAAAAAAAAAAGGGTCAAAGGTGAAAATGGCCTTGAACTTTGAACGGGGCGTAATATCTGAGCACAGCGTTCTCGGTGTTCTCCTGATTAAAGCAGCGATGTGTAACGTTTACAGCCCCTGTGAGGAGAAGCACAATTATAAAAATAATAATAATAAAGACGAATTGTGTCCTTGTACCCCCCCACCCACACACACACACACACACACACACACTATAAAACTGCGTACACCTCACGTTTTTTCCTCTGAAGGAAAAAAAAAAAAAAAAAAAAGATCTTCTGGACAAGCAGAGATCTGAAATGAAAAATCCAGAGCTAGATTCTCTACATTCTGTTGCGACACTGACTTAGAGTCATGTTTGAAGTGACGTGTACAGCACAGCAGGAGAAACGGCTTAAAACGTTACAAACGGCTCCTTTAAAGCTCTCTCAGTCGGTGTAATCCTTTAGACTCAAGGTTTATTTTCCAGTCTAGATGATGATAAACTGAGGAATACGCTCTAAAAACACGATCACCCATCACTTATATAAATGAGACAGTCAGCGTTTCTCTTCTGTTTCATTTGCAGGATAATTTCCAATAAATAAATAAATAGATAGATAGATAAAGCTGAAAGTCCTTTTGAGAACAGTGTTAGGGGGAGTTTGTGGTGGTGGTTCCACGCTGGCTCGGATAATAAAACCCAGACTACAAGGTCAGTACACACACTCACACACACTCTGTAATCAGAGGCGAGTGTGTGATAAGGTGCAGTCAAGGCTGGCATGCAAGGCTTCACCTTGAGCTGGTTGAGCTTCAGCAGGTCTGAGTCCATGACGGCAGGCGTGCCGATAGCACTGAGGAGACGCCTCTGCTCCGAGCGCCTCTCCGACAGCAACCGGTTCGACCCCTGTGACACGCAGAGAGAGAGAGAGAGAGAGAGCAAACAGGACAAGGTTAAAGTTCAGCTTAATAATAAACCTAATCTAAAGATCCAACAGTCCTGCTCTTGAACCTTCTCACACACAAATTATCATCAATGTAAACACATGTAAATTCTTTTAACGACCTAAAAACTGCATCACACACAAACATTTTTTATTTTTTTTTTTAATACATCACTTCAAAACAGATGAAACCTTTCGACCATGAGGTGCTCAGAAGATATAGTTTATAACTGAAATGTTTCAACATTCGGGTAATGAAATATTTCAAGGCAACGACCAAAATCACCCACAGTGACGTCGTAGTCCACGGCTTCCTGCACGGCCTCGGGGAGGTCCAGGTCCAGGTAGACGTCTTTCTCTTTGCGACTGATGGCATAGTAACCCTCGCTGCGCGCGCATCCCGTGACGTGCTCCCTCAGCTGCCCGTCCACCGCCTTCTTCTTACGCCGCGGGTTCGGGATGTTAGTGAGTGCAGACAGGGGTCAAGGGTCACAACTTAAAGAGGATCACAACTTTGTGTGTCATTTGTGTCCAAGAGGTCTGCGAGCTGCAGGATACGTCATGATCACGATAGTGATCTTCACAATCCCGATACTGTGAACACTCTGACAGCTCTCCGTCACACTGGACATACGGCCATTAGGAACACACGTGATTAAAAAAATAAATAAAAAGCTGAAAATCCACATCAGAACGTCTAATCATCAGGTGAAATACCTACAGCAGCTCGTCACTAGGGGGCAGTATCACTCTGACAAAAGGAGATCTCGATCACCAGCAAGCCTGAACGCTAATAAATTAAATATTAAAAAGGGTCCACAGCACGCAAAAAAGGCCGGCATGGGAACGGACAGGAATCTGCAATAAATGAGCGTGAAACAGATCTGGCTCAGGGGAGCAGCACAGCAAAGGAGGACTCAACCAGGCTGGACAAGCTAATCAGGAGGGCCGGCTCTGTGGTCGGCATGAAGCTGGACAAACTGCTGGCCATTATGGATAACACCAGGCACCCTCTGCACACCATCATAAACAAGCAGAAGAGTCTGTTCAGCGACAGGCTGCTTTGCCCCAAATCTAAGACCAACAGACTTCAGAACTCCTTTGTCCCACACGCCATCACACTGTACAACTCCTCACTGGGGGTGAGAGCGAGGGGGACAGGGGGACAGAGGAGGATGGGGAGAAACAGGAACTCTGGGGGGAAAAAAAACCACTTACCAGACAATCAAACACACTGAATGTGCAATAGACTTTTTTCCCCCATTCGTAATTTATAAACACTATCATTATTTATCATCAGTTTCCATCATATCTATCAGCACTCTGTGTCTCTGTGTGGTTTTTACCATGTGTGGTTTTTTTTTTCTTTTTTTTTTTTTTGTGTCTTTTGCTGCTATTTTTCTATTTTTTCCTCCTTTTCATTGTAAATCCCCCCCATTTCTTTTTAAATGTAAGATGCCGGTATTCTGCTACTGGAAACCAAATTTCCCAGAGGAACCTTCCCAAGGGATTAATAAAAGTTCTATCTATATGATAAACGTTGATTGATTTCTGTTGATTAAAAACCAAGGAAGTACCTTTCATCAGTTGAGATCTACACGTAACGCTGCGGAGAGTCCCTGTGAACCCTGTGTTGCTATAGAAACCATAACATCAGAACGAGTGCATTCTGAACAACGAACAAACCTGCGATCTGCTGCACTCTGCTGTTAAAGAGAATTAATCAGCCGCTTGTAACCAATCAGAACCCAGATTTCACCCTTGCTGCAGTATAAACGTGACGAGTGCTCAAACGCATTCGTGCATGCGTCTCCGTTCTTTCCTGGGTGTTTCCATGAATGGCACAAATGGCACGTTTCACATAAACTGAGGCTCGAAATAAACGGATTAATTAAAAATAAAACAAAGATTCCCCACAACGTTAACCAGGGTGATCACAAATGCGATCTGAAGCAGAGCGTAAACGTGAAATCTGTTTATACATAAAGTGTGTGTAAAGGATATTGGTGTGAGGGACCCAGTGTGTGTCGTTGAGCCAGTCCAAGTTGTTGTCGTCCTGCAGCAGCTTCTCGTACGTGACCCTCAGCAGGCGCATGTCCTCCTGGTCCAGCCCGGTGTTCCAGATGTCGTACAGGATGGTCATCTGCTCGAACTCGCTGCGCAGCTTGTACAGCGGGAGAGGGAGCGGGAGCGGGGCCAGGATAGGCTTTCTCAGGGTGGATGGCGTGACTCCGGCTTCCTGCAGGAAGAGACGCTCGCTTTTCCTCACCTCCTCGTGCTCGAAACCAAGGTGCTCATCCGGGCCGAAGTCAGAGTCAGCCGAGTCAGAGCTGGAGCTGGAGAGATCGCCTGTCTCCAGGCGCTCCACGTCCACGTCCTCCTCCGGGGCGAGGTCCTGGGGTCGGGGGATTACAATCAGCACTTAGACATACAACATAACTTTTAGAACAATTTACAAATTTGGCTAAAGAAACAGATTTGTGCGATATTAACTGTACACGTCTTATATTTCCACCGTAGTTGACCTGTGTGTCTGCGCATCACCATATTTCGGATTTCTGCACTGGAGCTGCGACGATAAATAATTTAATTTATGAAATCATTCAAGGTCCATAATGGTATTCCTAACTTGTTTATGTAGTAATATTAATTGCACTGATGCTCTTATTTCATGTTTGAGAGGCAGGGCCTAAGTACACCGAGAGGAAATAAGAGACTCTACAGAAATGTTTAGAAGAACGGACATAAAGTCCCACACATCCTAAAACACATTAGTAACACACGTGTGTCACGTCAGTGACATCCGTTTTGTGTGACACAGACGTCTGTTGTGTAAAAGTAAGAGACTTGGCACTGATGTAAGACACAGCACTGCTGTGTGGAACACAGATCATGATCAGAGCACACTTTGTTGCCATGAAAGCGATGAAATTCAGTGATGGAGAAATAACCGTTACGGCACTACTCAAAAGTGAAGTGAGCGTTTGCCAATTATTCAACATTTCACAAATCCGGTGTTAAAACAAAGCCGCAGGATGGACATACGCACCTCTAACTTCCCTTTTCTCTGCTTTCTGCCGTGCTCCTGCTTCTGTTTTTTAGCAGGCTGCAGCTCCACGTTCTCTTTGTCTTTCCGAGTCCTCTTTTTACTCTTCCCTTTCTCCAGGGATTCCTCCCTCTTTAACGAGCCTCTGCGTTTGGAAACGGGGCTGAGCACCCGCACCTCGGCCGGCGCTCCGGCCCCATCCCCGACGAGCCCCATGCCGTAGAGTTCGGGCGTGTCCGTCTGAGCGTCTCCGATCACCTCCTCGGGAGCTTCCTGGACGCAGTGCTGATGGAAGTCCGTGGGGAGCAGCACCGCAGCGGTGTCCTGCTTCGTCCTCTTTTGTCCTGCAGAGGACGCTGGAGAAAGAGGAGGAACAAGGAAAGCTGCGGATCTGGAGTAGTTGTGCTCCTGGAGGACGAGTATTCCGCCCGGATCTAACGGGAAAACCCGCGCTTCTTCGTCCTCTTCCAGTTTGTGCTCTTCGGCTTCGTCTGATGTCTCGGTCTCCTCCGAGTCGATGTCTTCGTCTGCGTCCATCTCGGCGGCTACGTGGGCCAGCACGGAGAGGTCGGGTGTGGACGCGGAGGCTAACTGGAGCAAACTGGACGCTCCGAGCTGCTCCCTGAGCTTCAGTCTCTGCTCCAGGAGCTCTTCTTCATCATCAACGTCATCATCATACTCATCCTCCTCCATGAGCGAGGGCGTGCAGGGAGCCGACAGGTTGACGGTCCGAGGCCTGCCGCGCGGACGCCCTTTCTGATTGGGCGTGGGCGCGATAGGGGCGGGCTCTTCATAGGCCACCCGGACCAGCGATGCGTGGTCGAGCGGAAGGTTCTGGACTGTGAGACAGACGAGGGCAGGAGGGGTTCTCGGGGATTCCTTGCCACGTCTGGAAGGAGACTTGGCAGGAGTCGCCTGTGGGGATGGAGAACGTTTCCTGGGTTCCTCTGGACGCAGAGAGCGCACAGGAGGCGGGACCGTGAGGACTGAGGTGGGTGAGGCTGAAGGGGGCGTGGCCTTGGTTGGGCGTGAAGCAAAAGGGCGGAGCATAGGAGCAGGTTTGGAGGGCGCAGTGGGAGGGACTGCGGCGGGTGATGATGAAATGAGCTGATCCGGCGGTTGCGATTTGACCGGAGAGAGGAGGAGGGATGGAGAAGCGACAGAGGAGGTGGTGGAGGAGGGGGAGAGAGGGGCAGCGGGGACGTGGATGGAGGGTTTGGTTTCGCACTCCTCCATGGAGAAGGACACAGTCTTGCGCCGCTTCTTCAGAGGAGGCAGGATAGGAGAGGACGGGCGAGGACAAGGAGGAGACGGCGGCCGCTGATCTGCGGACGCAGCAGGGGCCATCTTGTCTTCTTAAATGAAAATAAATAAATAAATAGAAATCATTAGCACTCACAAAACAAAGAAAGTGAAAGTTTATTATATTCATAATCATTTCCAGCTTCTCTCTCCTTTTCTTCTTTGTAGTAAAACTATCACAGTCATCATTAATAATAAACAGGAAACAGAAGTTAAAATAAATATCACATGTAATAAAATAGAACCTAAAAAACAATTTTAAAATACTTGTTTGTTTTTTTTAAACATTTATGACTCTTCATTCACCGTGTATGATCACGACAATGCTGCAATTTAAAATCCCTGCCCTAAAAAAGGACTCCACTCAGTGTCTGTTAAAATGATTAATTAACTAAATACCACTTTTGTGTGTTTTTAAATCCCAATTTATTAAAAAGTAATTCAGCATTTTTTCCTCACTGACCAGGTTTGACCTCTGCAGCAGCCGTGGCATGTGACCCCCCGACGCTCGTCTTCTCCCTGCGATGTGAAGCAGAAAAACACACACGCTGATGAACTGATAAACCATGTCCTATGTTGGCTTTAATCAGGAGTGGTGACATAAAACCACTACACACTTCTCCTTCTCCATGGCAACGCTGTCCATCGTCGACTCGTCCATGGTGTCCAGGGCCTCGCTCGCGTCTGCCCGCTCCAGCTCCTCTTCATCTTCCTCGTCTGAGGATGACGATGAGGAGGAGGACGAGGAGGAGGATGAAGTGGACGATGACAAGCTTTCGGATGAAGAGGAGAGGCTCTCGTCGTCGCTGTCCGCACTCAGGGCTTCGTCTGGGGAGACAAAAAAACAAAAACAAAAAAGCCTCACATTTACATTTCAATAAAACCGGTTCATTAATTGGGAGCGAGTAAAACTGGAAAGCTGCTCACCCTCGGACTCGTCTTTCTCACTGTCGTCTTCATCCTCCTGAACACAGGGACACATCAGCAGAACATTAATCATAATGCTCATGAAGACGTTAATAACAGCACATTAACACGTCTTCAGATTTGCCACGAATGATCGATCGAACCTCGAACGCTTCTAACAGACAAAACCCCTGAGCTGCAATCACACAGAGCATCGCTGCCACCTGCTGTTCACGCCACGCAATGACACCAAACATGACAGCTGTTATACACGGCACGGCCAAAAGTATGTGCACCCCTGAGCATCACAAGAACACAGGAGTGGGTCGGGGTGCACATACTTTTTGGCCATATAGTGTATCTAAACAGAAATATTACAGCATTCTTACATGCAGAACGATCAAATGCATTGCTTTTTGTTTCACTGGTGAAGAAAGAAATTGCATAGCCTTTTTCTTCACACTTCCCAGTTTCTTGGGACACAGGGGTCAGAGGTCAGGGTCGGCTATGATACAGCACGCCTGGAGAACATAAACCGTTAGGGGCCTGAAGAAAACGGACCCACAGGGGCAGGGCTGGGGAGATGAAACCTAAATTATGAATTTAATCCCAAATATCAAGTTGTGACTGTTGACAAAAAAGTTATATTTCATCTGAAAACACCACACACACACACACACACACACACACACACACACAAACTAGAGTCCCTCAACACCTAAAATGCACATCCTCAGTTCTAAAATAAATTTTACAGTTTAAATAATTATAATGACGATAGAATTCAAACATGGTTTGATGAGCAGGTTTTGAAATCGTGTGTTAAGAGCTGTGACACGATGACCAATCAGGATTCACGAGGTACGACATAAAAAGGTAAAGGAAGGTTAAAAAGTGCAGCACAAATGTTTGCCACATCATAATACTGAAAGTGCACCAAACCTTTTGAAGCCTCCTGCAACTCAGTTACTGTACAAACGAATGAATGTATAGACGATCCTCACATTAACGGACTAATTGAGGGAGAGGCTGTTCATTGACGTGAATAGTTAGGAGATGTGAAGGGGGGGTGTGTGTGTGTGTGTGTGGGGGGGGGGTTAATATAGTGGAAATCCAAGGAAAAACACCACTAAGGTCCATAAAAGTGCTCCCCAAGTACTGTA
>JAQMCW010000008.1:315589-327323 GCA_030068335.1 Chrysichthys cranchii | reverse complement strand
TGGAAAGATTTAATTTCATTATTTTTGAAGTCATTTTAACTTTGCAGCATTTCCTTGCACGTGCCTAAGACTTTTGCACGGCACTGTATAATAAATGAATAATTAAAAACAAACAGAAGCAACAACCTCCTCTACGTTGATATTTTCTTTTGCGCTGGTCTCGAACACTCGAACTCCGACAGTTTCTGCGAACCTGTGAGCGTCCTGAGTGTCCACCTGCTTCCTCGCTGGATCATCGTTTTTATTCCCAACTGGAAAAAGACAGACATTTAAAACTGAGAATAAAACAGAGGTGGATCATTCAGACGGTGTGGAACATCAGAGTGGACTTTAAGGCGGATCTAGTAACGTCAGGCACGTTCATCTGTGAACGCTTATTTCAGAATTTACATATTCATGTCATTAATATTTATAACCAGACCCCCTGATTAATATTCATTAGGTGACCTGCTCATTTTCCTCAATATGACCGCTGCTCAGTATCAGTTTCACAGAACGGTATGCAAATGATATGCAAATATATCACTCATGTGATTTGGGTGAAATTTGTGATGGCGAATGTTGCGTTAGAATAAACAGAAACGAGAAGGAGAACGCTGGCCGTCTGAACACTCACCTAATATTTTACACACATTATCGCAGTTCTGAGAGATCTCGTTCAGCCACCGCTTCACGTTCACAAACGACTCGGGATTCGTAACGTCATACACGATGATCACCCCGTGTGTGTTCCTGTAATAGCTACAGAGAGAGAGAGAGAGAGAGAGAGAGAGAGAAGGAGAAAGAGTGGGAGTGAGAGGGGGAGAGAGAAGGAGTGAAAGAGAGAGAGAGAGGGAGGGAGAGAGAAGGAGAAAGAGTGGGAGTGAGAAGGAGTGAGAGAGAGAGAGAGAGGGAGGGGGAGAGCGAGTGAAGGAGAGAGAGGGAGAGAGAGGGTGAGGGAGACAGAGGGAGAGAAAGAGAGAAAGTGGGAGAGAGAGAGGGAGACAGCCAGAGAGAGAAGGAAAAGGAGAGAGAGAGGGAGAGCAAATAGGATATTAGATATTTGATGGAGGATTAGTGAGTGTACCGTGCGCCCTTTCCGTGTGCAGTGTGAGCTTTAGGCGTGGCTTTGTGGGCGGGGCTTACGTCGATGTGATGGTTCGGAACCTCTCCTGTCCCGCTGTGTCCCAGATCTGAAGCTTCACTCTCTCTCCATTGATCTCCACTGTCCGGATCTTAAAGTCCACACCTATAGTGGTTATGTAGCTCCCTGCAGGAGACGTGAACCATCCGGGGTACAGATTACCATCCTAACCAGGGTAGAACCATATACACACTATCTCTCTCACACACACACACACACACACGCACACACGCACACACGCGCACACACACACTCAGACTCAGACTCAGACTCGCACTCACACACACACTCAACCCACCAGAGAAGGAGTTGTCTGCAAATCTCAGTAGTAAACTGCTTTTCCCAACATCTGTAACACAGAGAGAGAGAGAGCGAGAGCGAGAGAGAGCGAAGTGTGGTGAGATGATCAGGACTCACTCAGCTCACGGCTGCAAAAACAAACGAAACTTTCCTGTTGGCTTAAAAGTGGAAGTGTGCTCTTTCAGTCATCCAGAGTCTCAGTGCCACGCCCATACTCCTGCTCCACTATATTTCAGAAACAAACACCAAGAACCTGAGGTTCTCCATCATGTTCTGCCAATGTGTGTGATGAACTGAGCAGGAACTAAAATCAAATCTCAGCATTGTTTGTGCCATAAACAGGAGCTGTAAATAAGCAGTGACTCAATCCTGCGTCACACTCAAGTTGGGTTGAACCCAGGCGCTGCGCTCACTTCCTCTTTTCTCAACTTCCTGTGGAGCTCCAGAAATCTTCTCGCTTATGCACTGGAACCCTTTTACAGTAATCAGGAGAGGAAGAAAGAGAAAAGAGATGAAAAAGCATGGTGCTGAAACACGCCGGCCGTATTCTCTGAGACGCGAGTCCTAACAGATACAGCGAGCGCAGAGGCGTGACGGCACGGACTTCAAATGAAATCTGATTGCTGTCCGAGTCCCGTGATCACAGATTGTTCCTTTTATCGTGTTAATGAGGTTCATCTAAAGGCACTGGACCGATAAAATCAGACTGTTCTGCGCGTGAAAACGTTATAAAACACTACAGCCAAGCAATACAACGATTATACCATTGATATTACGATCAGTTCTAGCTTTCTCATAAATGTTTTAAATCTGACACACGAACTCAAACCTGCTGATCTGATGTTCAACATTTTGCACTGTTCTTCAAATATTAACATAATTGTTCTACGCACCCCTTCTTCAGTGTTATTTATTTATTACAGACATGTATGTTTTCATCATAATGCTTTATCTGTTGGTGAAACGCTGCTGTACTTGTTGACAAACCTCGCCGCCATGATACAGACACGTGGCCAGGTAGAAACATGGCGTGAGGTTTTATTAAACGCCATCACCCCACACCTATCCAACACCCTGATTTACTGTGCTCCTGAATGTACAAGCTTTGCGGGTGTTATGCTTTTCTGATTAAAAACTAAAAGACATGAGAACCCACTCCAGATTGCTCATGAGGTTCCTGTGGTGTGGAATGAACCGTTCTGCTCATCGTGGCTCCAGAAGGTCCATTCCTTCAGGAAAACCATAAGAGAACTCACTGGTGTTGTTATTATTCATATTACTCTGAGTAATGGTGCTCGTGAGCGCTGCCTGACCAGCAGGGCTTTATTTAAATCTCTGATGATGTACAGTAGTACCTCTACACAGACATCTCAAAAGTAAAGACACCCCCTGGTTACACTGTTTTATCGATGCGGACACCACGTGGTGCTTCAAACGTGTGAATATCTGAGTGGATCGTTGGGGGAAATAAATCCCCGTCGTAAGGACGCTGATGGCGCAGAGCGACTCCAAGTGAGTCGGAGAACTTCTGTGAGGGATCTCCATAAACTTGGGTACTACGGTCGAGCAGCTAGGAGGAAGTTTCTAGAAATACATTTTTCACAAATTATGGTGTCTGTTTACTTTTGAGACGTCCATGTATAGCTGAGGAGTGTAACGCAGTTTAAATGACTGTAAATAAAACAATTAAATAACTGCACTAGCTCTGTACACGCACCAGACATACCGACGATCTCAGCTACTTCCTTTTCTGAGATTTATTTCCCCCCATAACCTCTGTGTACACATTTAACAACAGGATAAGATGAAACGCATTTTCTCTCATGGTTTTCACAGGAATTAAGTGAAGAAACGTCAGAGCACGAGCGGCGTAGGAGTGGTTTGAGGAATCACTCGTTTGGATGTCATTTCTTTAAACTCCCGTCGTACCTAATGTGCACCGAATTAAAAAAACAAAACAAAGCAACAAACACTAAATTGCAGCTCCGTTTCTCACAGGTGAACAGGAAAGAAACCCTCGGTTGACGCTCGGTCACTCGTTAGAATCAAGTGAAAGAATGAGAACGTCGTGAGTGCTTCATAGAGAATTAAAAAAAAAAGACAGAAGAAGTAAAGCCACTGACTGGAGTCTCCGATGATGAGCAGTTTGAAGAGATGATTGTAGTCTTTTCCCGCCATCCTGCTGCACGGTAAACGTCTCCCAGTTAAACCAGTTTCCGGCTTTAATCCGTTTCAAGTTTGAACTTTAATCCAGGCATTAAAATGTTTTTTTCTCCAAAATTCATTCCAGATTAAAGAGATCCAGGTAATCCCTGTTCATATATGTGTGTGTGTGTGTTACAGGTCAGTAAACTTTTCGTCCTGTACAGTGATTTCTTCTCTGACGATGATAAAAAAAAACTGATCCGAAGTGATTTATGCAAAGCTCACTTGTCCACATCCCAAGAATTCCGTGACGAGCTGTTTGGGAATTCAGCTGTAAGTGCAGATGGACGGAGACTCCAGATCCAATGATCTCATCTCAACAATGTGGGAAGAATCTCTTCTTCTAATAAAACGACGACAGTAGTTCCCATTCTGTTGCAGTCCTGCAGACTCGCTCCCTCCTACGGCTCCTTACACACACACACCCCGGCTCCTCCTTCACGCCTTTACCTTAAACACACACACACACATTAATACATTAAACCTGCAGCTGTGTGCATCTGAAGAGATGTGAACACTAAACACAGCCTAGTGCTAGATACACAACTACAACTTCATCCTGCTGAAATTAAGATTTTGTGATAACCAATTACACTGCCCCGCCCACACACGCAGGGTTGTCATGGTAACCGTTTTCTCCCTGATCACACGCGGGTTTCATTTCTTTTCCCCCATTACAAAGCTGAATATTAAACACTGGATGCACTTCTTGGTGGAAAAGCAAAGAGCAGAGAAGAAGAAGAAGAAGAAGAAGAAGAAGAAGAAGAAGCAGCTGATAAGAAGGCAGAGGATTAAAAACCTAACATTTAAACATTTAATCTGACGTCGGAGCGATTCCGTTCCACATTCCATAAATGCCCAATCGACATGTTTTATTACAAGGTGTGTATGTGGTCTTGGTTTTCTTTCGCACTCATTCAAGCTGTATTCGCTGGTTTAATCGTCGCCCAATGATAACGTCCGCATATAACTAGATTAATACAATAATTAATACACAATAACTAATAATTTGTCCTCAGTGGCCCTGAAACGCTGACGTGTTCTACCATTTCTGTGTCTGAATCTCACAGCAGCGACCCGCCTCAGGTCTGTACATCGGCTATTAGTGCCGCGGTGTTACACCCTAAGGAGTGAGCATACACCTAATGAAGAGGAACCATCAGGATAGCAGATATCAGATCGATCACTCACTCACACACACACACATGTGTAAATAATTACAAATTAATCAGTAAAGTTGACAGTGAGTCAAAGCTTTGTGTCTGACCAATCAGTGAGCTTCACTGTTTCTGGCTCCACCCACACGTTCCGGTTCTCACATATAATCATCATTCAAACATCCGTCTCCTGTGTGCATGCGCGCAAACACACACAGCATTTTTATCCTTATCTATGACCGCATGTTGAAACCTGCACTTCCAAAGGAAAGATTCCGGTTCTGCGTTTATACTCAGCGTTTATGAAAAACCCACTGAGGGGCTCTCCGTCTCATCGTCCACTCTCCATCACTGGGACAGCAGCTGTGGGACTAAATTTAACTCACACACACACACACACACACACACATACACACACACCATGTAATCGTTTACTCCGTCAGAGCCGCACCCCTGCACACGCCGCTCAGCTGAGGGAGCAGGACGCACACACACGCACGCACCCCTACCTACTCACCAAAGGTCAAAGGTCAGACATGAAATTTCCAGAAAAACAGGAAGAGGTGGAATAATCCCCCCAATCGCCCTGCTCTTAAATTAAACTGTGAGTAAAAGAAATAAAAAAAATAGTTGTGCTCATTTGCATTAATCTGCATAAACAGCCAAGAAGTTAAAAAAAAAGGGAGAAATCAGCACATCAGCTGAGAAAAACATGAAACTAATATCAGTTAGAGAAAAAGGAAACAGCACGAGAATTTATACTGTACTGCACTTTCAGTAATAATAATAGTAATAATAATTGTAAATATCATAAGAAATAAAGTTTACAGAGAAACAGAACGATCGAGAGAAAAGTCTTAATAAATTAGACAAACAAAAACATTTTTAAAAAATAACTTAGAATAAATAATTATATTCAGCCAAGTTAATTTTAGTGACTTATTATTATTATAATTTTTTTTTTTTTTTTTTTTTTTTTAAAGATTTTGGTCTTGAAAAAGGAGTAATTTACAAAATATCAACATTATTCAAGCCGCTAAATCACAGATCATTTAATATTAAACTTAATGCATTAGAAATGTATTTAAAAATCTAATAATAAATGTAATTAATCTAAATACAATATATTGTATTATAGTAAACATTTAATTATTAAACTTAATAATAAAATATATAATGTATTTAAAAGCTCAAAAATCATGTACATAAATAAACCATGACCATTTGAACATTTTATGTTCTTGATAAATAAACGGATTATTTGACAGAATCACAAACAATTGATTCGAATTAATAAACAAGTTGCGAAAGATATTTTTTACAAACTGCAGCTTGTTTATTTCAGCGAAACTAATCCTTTAAAGGGTCAAAAGGCGAAGTGCTGCCCTGCTGCCTCACACAAAGTGCTGTGTTCCTTCAGCTTGTTGTCGCAGCTCGTCATGAGTGACTTTTATTCAGCTTTGTGTCCCTCAGGAGAGCGAGGGAGCGCGCGCTCGGGCTAACCGAAGCTAAACTGCGTTAGCTAGCCTTGAAGGAGTCGCCTCTCCCCAATCCCAATCCGGGATCATTAAAGTTTCTGTCAGGCGACAAACCACGCACAATGACGCCACTTTATCGACCATAAAACCTTTTAAAATGCACCACACACTCACCTCCTAACGAATCGCTCGGTCGGTGTATTTGGGCGTCATTTTCCCCTCCTGTGTGTGGGAGCCTCGAGCTGCTGCGTGCCGTCAGGAGTCAGGTCTGAGGTAAAGTTAGGGGGAAGCTAGGCGCTAACGCCCGCTAGAGGGCGCATGTGCAAACACTGGAGCAATCCCCATTACCTTCCTCAAGGATACAAAGGGCACTAGGTGAGGCGTCGAAGACATTAGATTATTACCGGAAGTAGTGCGCCTGGGCCGGGCTGTAGTGCCTATTTAGGACACAACGGTAATGGAAGTTCTTCCCTTAAAGTCAGGAACTATTTTCTCACCAAAAAAAGTGATGGATTTAAATAGGATAACATTCTAGAAACACTCTAGATCACATTATTATTATTATTATTGTTATTATTATTGTTGTTTTAACCCACTCCAAGCTCTGAATTAAGCTGTTTGCTTTCTATTCCCCACAAGCCTGTGCACATTCACACAATCTGTACACACCATTCATTTTTATCCATATTTTAAGTGATTGTTTTTTACTGTAGGTTTATCATTAAATTATTTATCTGTTCGTAAACCCTAGCCTGAATTAGTCACATCGATGAAAGAAATAAAGCACACTGAAAATATGTATGAAAATATTTTATTGTACAGATCCCCTGTGAAGAACAACAGCACATTATTCGTCCTAAGTGTTATATTTTAACTGACAGATGATTCTCTGGGCCGAGGGGAATTTTGTAAAAGGGAAAAAAATAAAAAAGAGTTTATTTTACAGATTAACAACCCTCCTCGCTTTAAACGAGCGGTTCGTGACTCTGATAAACATTTCTGCACCTTAAAAACAAAAATAAAAATCACATCATTGCAAATATTCTTTAGAAAAACTGTGAGATATTCTCGTGCATTTTACCCTTACTAGTTTCTTAATTTCAGGATTTTTTTTTTGTTTGCTTCTTGGTTTTTTTTTTTTAAAACATTTTTGGTTTTGTTTTTACAATTTTCATACGTTCCTCAGCCCAGAAATAAGCTCCGCCCCCCAGGTCAGTGCCCAACCACGCGGTCTTTCCCCCCAACTCATTGGGCAAACAGAGTGGGCGTGGTCAGCTTGGGGAGAAGGTGAAGGGCGTGTACCCGTCACTTCACTGTGATTGTAATTCTGCTCCCAGACAGCAGAGGGCTCTAAATATTACACACTGCTGCTTTAATTTACTAAAGGAGCGATGCCTACAGCCAGGGCGAGCTCTGAGGGAGTTCTGAAAGTGTGTGTGATGTTCAGAAGGACAGCGAGAAGGCTCTGTAGGAGAAGTTGGTGAAGACGTCGATCTGGCTGCTGCTGCCTGCGACAGTCATCACCTGCAAAATCAACACACGTCACGTGGACACTTATTAATGCTAATTCACTCATCACGTCCATCCTGAAGACGTTCCCTCTTTTCCACTGACGCATGCTCGGCGCTCGTTCACGTCTCATGTTAAAGTTTTTTATATGTTTGAGAGGTAAACCATTGCGCTATCCGGTGAAGGAGTTCAGTTACGCTCGACGCGACCAATGGTGGACTTCTGCATTTTATCAAAGTTGAGTCTTTTTACGCAAAGTGCTAATTAATTCTTTGCTTTCCGCTCAGGGTATGTTAGCATCAGCATTGGTGATGTAGCTCTGAGTCATCGTGAAATAATAATTTCTTCCTCCGATCCTCACTTCATTTAGTGAAATTCTTTTTTTTTTATTCTAAAACCCACCCCAAGTTCGCGTTTTTTCACGGACATGGTCGTGTTAACCGGTTACATTGCTCGAATTGTTGCTATGGCAACGACGTAACAATGCACCGACGTCACCCCGATGTCGTTGGTCCTAGCCCATCACTAGTTACATTACGGTGCAGTCACAGTGATTCATTCTGGTCAGGATCATCATTTTATTTAATCAATTTTACAATGACATTTTTAAAAAAATATAAAAAATTTATGCAGTCGTTATTGTCATTTATTTTATAAGAAAGGACTGCGACTCAGAGTAGATTAAAAAAAAGGCTGTTATTTATTTACAGTACCTGCTGAAGGCACATCGGTTCAGTCAGCTGTTTGTGTATTTCACTTATAGATTTAAAGGTATTATTTATCATTATTTCTTCCTTTGGGTTTTTTTTTTTAACTGAAAATGATTAAAACATTACATGTACATACTGCTACCTCATCAGGGGAGAAAAATGATATAAAGGCAGCACTAAAACTACTGATTTATTAAATGGCAGCCAAAATGTGGCAGCAATCATTAGAAAGTGTTTATTAAACCATTCTCTCGTTAGTTCATTCTGTCCATCTGTCTGTCTGCCTTTCTCTGTCTCTCTCTGTTTGTTTTTCTCCCTGTCTGTCTGTCTCTGTGTCTGTGTGTGTGTGTGTGTGTCTCACCCTGTGTTCAGTGGAGCCCAGGTTCAGGGCGAGTGTGTTCAGTGACGGAGGAGTGCAGGGGATCTGAGCCTTCACACTTCCTCCCAGCAGACAGTGAGACACGTATGGACCCTCACCTACTGCAAAGATCTACACACACACACACACACACACACACACACAAAACCAACATTTATTAACAGATACAAGTTCAATTCCACTTTAAATATTAACCATGACACTTCAATATAAATTGCACCGCATCGCTGCAGAGTTCTGGATTCTGATTGGTCAGCAGGTGTTGAATAGTTCTCTAGAACAGCAGCTCTGACAGTAGTGCCTCTGCACATCACAGCTTTATTCAGAATGAAAGCACTTTTCTGAGATGTTACCTCTTCAATAGGAACCACTGATTTGTAATCAGGGACTTAGAATACACGTGTAATCATCGATACGGTGACGTTTTCTGTAAGCGATGTTTGTTAATGTTTACAATTATTAAACGCAACTATAAATACTGTAGATTTCAAAGTCTGAGGTGTCCTTAATTCATAAATGCAGTGCTATATCTGTTGACTGGCTGTGGAACATGAGGAATTAAACACTCAGCACCGTGCTGGAGGTTTTCCTACACCATCAGCATCACCACCACCACCACCACCCGGCCATCAGAAAAAATCTCAATGTCTCATAGACTCATGACATTAAATAGATCACACTCTGTTTATGAAAACCCTTTTATCTTTACTGCGTACATTGTTAGACGTCGATGTCTAGCCGCGTTTCGTTTTTGTTCTCCCACACACTGCTGCATTTTTCAGAGGAAATGAAGCAGAACATCACAACATCTTGCCCGGCGCTGAGCGCAGCGCGGCAGGCGGTCTGTCCGGGTTTACAGGTCTGATGTTTTTATCAGATTGTGCACGTTAGTGTGCTTATCGTATAGCGCCACCAAGCCCTGCATCGTCTCACCTGATATTTCGTCTCCGTACGTGTTTGTAGCAGAGAAAATACGATTAAAGGCATCGTGTTTAAACCAATGTCACACTTCCAACGTGTGTTATGTCACGCAGGGAGACTAGTGTTATGAGACGATGTGAAACACCGTGCCTTGCAAAAGTATTCACCCCCTTGGCATTTTTCATGTTTTGCTGCCTGACAACCTGTAATTTAAATGTTTCTTAATCTTATTTTATGTGATAGGTCTGCACAAAATTCTACGTTGGTAAAGTGAAATGAGAAAAATATATAATAGAAAAAAAATTAAAAACTGAAAATTGGCATGTGCATATGTATTCACCCCCTTTGCCATGAAGCCTCGAAAAAGTCCTGGTGCAACCAATTACCTTCAAAAGTCACATAATTGGTGAAATGAAGTCCACTTGTGTGCAATCTATGATTGTAATATATGATATGATATGATAATAATGACCTGTAAGTATAAACACACCTTTTCTGAAAGGCCCCAGAGGCTGTAACACCACTAAGCAAGAGGCATCATACCATGAAGACCAATGAGCTCTCCAAATAAGTCAGGGACAAAGTTGTTGAAGTCCAAGTCAGGCTTGGGTTATAAAGAATATCCAAATTGTGGATGATCCCCGGAGCACCATCAAATCCATCATCTTCAAATGGAAGGAAAATGGTACCAGAACAAACCTGCCAAGAGAGGCCCACCCACCAAAACTCACAGACCGGGCAAGGAGGGCATTAATCCGAGAGGCAGCACAGAGACCAAAGGGAACCCTGAAGGAGTCGCAGAGTTCCACAGCAGAGACTGGAGTATCTGTCCATTGGACCACAATAAGCTGGACACTCTATAGAGCTGGGCTTTTTGGAAGAGTGGACAGAAAAAAGCAATTACTTAACGTTAAAAATAAGAAGGCACATTTTGAGTTTGCCAAAAGGCATGTGGGCGTCTCCCCAAATGTATGGAGGAAGGTGCTCTGGTTAGAGGAGTCTAAAATTTAACTTTTCAGACACCAAGGAAAATGCTACATTTGGCACAAACCCAACACATCCCATCACCCCCAGAACACCATCGCCACCGTGAAACATGGTGGTGGCAGCATCATGCTGTGGGGATGTTTTTCAGCAGCAGGGACCAGGAAACTGTTCCGAGTCGAGGGAAAGACGGATGGTGCTAAATACAGGGATATTCTTGAGCAGAACCTGTCAGTCTGCCTGTGATTTGAGACTGGGACGGAGGTTCACCTTCCAGCAGCACAACGACCCGACGCAGACTGCTAAAGCAACACTCGAGTGGTTTAAGGAGAAACGTTTAAACGTGTTGGAATGGAATCCAATTGAGAATCTGTGGTCAGACTTGAAGATTGTTGTTCACAAGCGAAAACCATCCAACATGAAGGAGCTGGAGCAGTTTTGCTTTGAGGAATGGGCAAAAATCCCAGTGGTAAGATGTGGCAAGCTCAGAGACTTCTTTTCTCAGAGATTTCTTTTCATGTCTGAGGAAAAACAACAGTGCAAAAGTTTTGACACCCTAATCTCCAGGGAAACACACCCCTGAGGTGTTTAGTGAGAGTTTTAAAGCTCATGAATTCTCAAAAGAAACTGAAATGGTGTATGTTGAGATGTCTCCCTGTCCTGACCACGATAAGGACAATTTTCACCTTCTTCTTGTACGTTTTTATGGGAATCTCACTGGTTGCTTTTATTCCTCGGTCAGGTTTTGGTTGTGTCTTTGTGCCTTCTGATATCGTTTTATCTCCCTCTCCATCTCTGTGAAAGAGCGACAGTCTCTAGTTTACGGCGTGAGAAAGAGATGTTTGCGTGAATTCCACATGCTCTTAGGACAACTTGCCGGAGCTTCTGAGCGTGCCCGACATGTTTCTGTCTTGAGTTATGTGAAAAATGAGAGCATGTCGAAAGGGGGGGGGGGGGGGGGGGGGGGC
>JAQMCW010000008.1:186702-202200 GCA_030068335.1 Chrysichthys cranchii | reverse complement strand
CACCGCTCACCCTCACTCCTCAGCGTAGTGCACCTCACACCGCTCACCCTCACTCCTCAGCGTAGTGCACCTCACACCGCTCACCCTCACTCCTCAGCGTAGTGCACCTCACACAGCTCACCCTCACTCCTCAGTGTAGTGCACCTCACACTGCTCACTCTCACTCATTAGTGTAGTGCACATCACACTGCTCACTCTCACTCATTAGTGTAGTGCACATCACACCACTCACTCTCACTCATTACCCCTTACTGTAGTGCACACCAGCCTGTGGTGACGGGTCCTGAGTGCACGCGCAGTAAAGGAAAAGTTCGGTTTGTTCATCAGAATGGAACGCGAGCCAAACTCCGACTGGCCGTAATAAAGCCGGACCCACCTGATCCCTCTCTCCTTTCCTGGACCCGTCCCTGATCACCTCGCTCTCCCTGTCTGTGGGAATCATGTCTCCTTCCTCCTGCTCGGTTCTCCTCCGGTTCCTGCGCGCGCTTTAAGCCCCGCTCGTGCTGCTCGGAGGAGATGATCTGCGCCCGCCTTACCGCTTTCTAAAGCCGCTTTCTTCCCTTTTCACGCACGAGGGCAGAGCTCCACCCGCGCGCCTGGCCAACGCATTTCCTCCTCTGAGAACAGCTCGGCCACGCCCACTACAGGTGTGTGAGGACAGGACAGACAGGTGATTAACAGCGGTTACATCGGGGAGTGTGTGTGTGTGTGTGTGTGTGTGTGTGTGTGTGTGTGTGTGTGTAGAGGAAAGGTCGAGTCCTTTGTGAACGCAGTGTGGAAGTTCCTGGAGATGTGATGAAGGTTCAGAGGTGCTCCAGTTACAGACCTAAAGACTTGATTGCGCGCGCGCTGGAAGCAGACTCCTCCCTTCAGTGTCAGAAGTCAGTAAAACACGTCTCACATATTACACCTGAACTTTAAGGTGAAAACCGAGGAAAACCCTTGAACACACCTGTGTTTGTGCACATCATTAACCCTGGGGGGGGGTGCTGTGACAGGGGAGTGATGAGTGGGTGGAGGGAGGGGTGCTGTGACAGGAGAGTGATGAGTGGGTGGAGGGTGAAGATCAAACCCCAGAGAACACACCTCAGTGGAGCCGCCTCTGTCCTGAAGAGAAAACCTAAAGTTCCAGCTTTACATCTGACTCTTACAGCACCGACACTGGAGACTCCTTCAGCTCAGCTCACACTCAGGAACTCGAACCAAAGGGTAGTGCACACCACCTGCTCACTCTCACTCATCACACTGCAGTGTAGTGCACACCATCCTGCTCACTCTCACTCATCACACCACAGCGTAGTGCACACCCCCCCATTCTCACTCATCACACCGCAATGTAATGCACACCACCCCACTCACTCTCACTCATCACACCGCAATGTAATGCACACCACCCCGCTCACTCTCACTCATCACACCACGGTGTAGTGCACACCACCCCGCTCACTCTCACTCATCACACTGCAATGTAGTGCACACCACCCCGCTCACTCTCACTCATCACACTGCAGTGTAGTGCACACCACCCCGCTCACTCTCACTCATCACACTGCAGCGTAGTGCACACCACCCCGCTCACTCTCACTCATCACACCGCAGCGTAGTGCACACCACCCCACTCACTCTCACTCATTACACCGCAATGTAATGCACACCACCCTGCTCACTCTCACTCATCATACCGCGGTGTAGTCAGCTGAAACTGAACCAAAACATAATCTAATAACCACAAGTTCAAATCATCTTAACAGCTGTGTGTGTTAGAGAGAGAGAGAGTGTGTGAGTATGTCTGTGTGTGTATGTGTGAGAGAGAGAGACTGTGTGTGTGTGTGTGAGAAAGAGAGTCAGAGTGTGTGTGTGTGTGTGTGAGAGAGAGAGTCAGAGTGTGTGTGTGAGAGAGAGAGTCAGAGTGTGTGTGTGTGTGTGTGTGTGTGTGTGTGTGTGAGAAAGAGTGAGAGTGTGTGTGTGTGTGAGAGAGAGTGAGTGAGAGAGTGAGAGCGAGTGTTCAGTGTGATTCCCACTTTACCATTTCATGATGATCTTTTGAGGACCTCGTCTGTGTGTTTTTCCGGAAAATCCCTGGACTGCTGGAGTTCATGTTCCAGAATCTCGGAGTTGCTGCAGTGGAAGAGGAACGTCACGCTGCTGTGTGGGAACCGAAGCTCTTCGTTATATAACTCATCAGCTAATTACAACCTTCCGTCAGTTCACCTGGGTGGAACAGGGAACAGAAAAAACCTGCAGGATGCAATGCTTTCTGTCTAAACAATCACACACACACACACACACACACACACACACACACACACACACACACACACACCATGTGCTACTTGTTACATGTTGTTATGCACACATTTAGTTTATTTCCCTATTTCCTGTTCTACATCTTTAATATTTTTATCCAGTGTAAGCTGAGAGTGAATCTAAATTCATAGCAAGTTTGTCAGAGTTTTTGCTCAGTCACATGACGAGCAGCTCGTTTTTATTTTTTTAATGAAACTGTGATGCTTCAGGAATCCATCCGCTGGTGAAATATCAGGGAAAATCATAGATTTGTCCTGTGAATGGTTTCCTCACTCAGGTGTGCCTCTGAGCCTTGTTGGAGGTGTTGTGGGCGTGGTGTTTGATTCAGACCTGTGGGACCAGTCCTGCAGGTTACAGCAGCGTCATCTTCACTGCATTCAGGAAGAGACAAACAATATGGTTCTCAGACATGCTGGTGCTCGGTGTCATATTCAGAAAACTGTATAAAGCCCAAAACAAATCATGTCTCACTGTAGCAGAACACCACAGGGGGCTTGGACCAGCATGTGCTGCATATAACCCTCCGTTTTAGTGTTCATTTACAGCGGTGGTAATTACACACTGCAGCAGCGTGACACACTCTGTTTCCTCATGTTTTTAACAAAGCAAACATATTTTTGTCTCTTTGAGTGCTGAGATACTGATTGTGCGTAAAAGTCCCTGATGTCTTGTTGACTCTGTAAATTCAGTGTTCCAAACTTCTGGCATTGACCTCAGCACAAAAACTGTGAACCAGGAGCTTCATGGTGTGGGTTTCCAGGACCTAACAACCTAACATGAGAATCTTACATCACCAACCGCAACACAAAGTGTCTGATGCACTCATTTACTAACCTTAAACATCTTTTTAATATGATTTATAATGTCCCTAATTCTTTTATGAGGAAACTGATCTCATTAGATGCAGAGAAGGCATTTGATCAAGTGGGATGGACACACCTCTTTACACTTGGTTTGGTTTGGGTGATAATTTTATTTCATGGATAAGACTTCTATATTCCTCTCCAAAAGCTTCTCACGTACTCATCTTCTGCCGCTTAATCCTGTTCAGCGTCACTCGCTGACCACCAAACCACCATGTCGCCCAACACAAGCTTCTATTAAAACAACTAATATTCAGTCAGATTATTTTACCCTTTATCGCTCTACGAGGCAGGGGTGCCTTCTAAGTCCGTTATTGTTTGCAATTGCTATTGAACCCCTTGCCATTGCTCTTCACACTGATCCTCGCATTCTGGGTACACATAGATATGGTACACAAACCAGAATTTCCCTTTATGCAGACAAACTTTTGCTGTATATTTCCAATTTTTCCATCTCCCATTCCGGCTGCCCTTAGAATTCTTCCAATACAGAATTTGGCCAAATATCTGGATACAAGTTGAACCTGAAAAGTGAATTTTTTCCAATTAATACTCCTGCTGTAAATTATCCTCTGCATAATCTTCATTATAAAATTGTGCAGCACAATTTTATATACCTTGGTATCCAAATAACATGCAAATTTGGAGACCTGTACAAAACATATTTCGCTCCATTGTTGGTCAAGCTCTATGCAGATGTTGATCGTGGGTCTGTCCTCAATCTCTCTTTAGCTGCACGAATGAACTTTGTTAAAGTGACTGTCCTACCTAGATTGTCTTGTCTTTTTCAGTGTACAGTAACCCCCTGCTATCTCGCAGGTCACATTTCGCATCCCCGGCTATTCGCAGATTTTTATTTAGAATCTATGAAATGGGTTTTTTTGTGTATTTCCCCTGTATTATAAAATATTAACATGAATTAAAACGGAGTAAAATATGAATAATATATAAAATACAGTACAGTGTGGATCATATTTACACAAGAGACAAAGAACACGCAGCGTTGTTTACGAAAACGCGGTGTGGGGATACTGAAACAAAAATATGTCTGGAGGAACGAGTCTGGCCAATCAGAATGTGCTATTTATTTAACCTTGGTTGTGATTGGCTGCTGGCTACGACGCGTACGGTTGGGGAGAAGCAACCAGCATTCGCCAACATCCCAGTTCTTCGCCCCTTGGCAGTACTCACTATAAATGTGATGTTTCTACAAATTCGACACAGAATTCACCTCGTTATATGCTAACTAATGTTTTCTTGGTGTTTAATTGTGTCTAGAAAGTGTTTAAAGAGTGTGGGAGGATCATTTAGGGCGTAAACTATAAAAAAAAACATATGGGGGTGGCATCTGTGTCACCTCTTGAACCAAATAGGATCGAATATTGAATACCAAGGTACCGCTGTACATCCTCGACTGATTTATCTTTTGTTCATACAGTAGCTAAGGGGGCTGCCGTTGGGAATCGGGGGGCTGTGCTGTAGGTAGGATCGACTTTAGATTGGTTTATGATGACGTGGCTGGCTTTCTTTCCTTCTTTATTTACGTTATTATTATTATTATTTATTCACTTTAATTATTTTTTTCTTTTTTAAGGGGTGGGAGGTATTGGGATTTTTCTTGTTTTTTATTTTATTTTCTTGTTTGTTATTGTATTAAATTGTTGTATTGATCGTAATTTGGATATAATCTTGTACAAAAAACCCAATAAAAAAATAAATAAAACAAAGCGTCTGATGGAGTGGTGTAAAGCACGCTGCCACTGGAGTCTGGAGTGATGGAAACATCATCTGTGGAGTGACGAATCTCACTGCTGGGTTTGGCAAATGCCTGGAGAACACAACCTGCCCTACTGCACTGCAACTAAAGTTTGGTGTAGGAGGGATAATAACGGTAAGGAGTTGTGTTTCAATGGCGCTACATTTCTCATCTCAGTTCGACGAGCTGTTTAGGAATCCATTAGATTTCCTCACTGATGCAAAAAAGGAACTAAAACAATGAGGGACGCTTAAATTCAAGACCGAGGAGTTAGAGGTGTTGGTATCATCTGTAGAGAGATCCAAAGATTTACAACACCTGCTATGTCGGCCACTTCACTCTGAAAACTGGACGTGACCAGGAGCAGCCTGTATCTACTGATGAGCGTTTGACATGGTTCGGGTGTGCAGTACGCCTCTCAGTGAACATCATCAGCTGGGTGAGATTTTATCAGTTGTGTAACAGCAATAAGGAGTTTGTGTAATACACTTTTCCTATTTAAAATCAGGACAGAAACATCAACATACAAACTGTGTATCTGTAATTGCTTTTTATCTAAATCAGATCCTAACCCTAATTAGTCTGGATTCCAAACAGTTAAGAGAAGATCTGCACATTAGGAGGTTTCTGTAGAAGTTCAGAGAACTGGAGCTCCTGCAGGCTTTAACACCCAGTTATGAAGTCAAGCTCGGTACCTGATGTAGACAGGTGTGACACACAGATATCATCACCTGTATCACCACAAATAGCTCAAAGGAATCCATCGACATGCACGTGAGGTAAAACATGCACTGCTTATTAAAATAAGTGAAAGTAAAATATACAGCAGTCCTTCATCTTTTGCGGGGGTTACCTTCCAAAACTTCTCACAAAAGACAAAAATCGGCGGTACACGGATGCCACTCCTAAATGCTTTTTTAAAAAGTACTTTAATCCCTAAATGATCCTCCCACACTCTTTAAACACTTTCTAGACACGATTAAACACGAAGAAAACATTAGTGAGCATATAGCGAGGTGATTTCTGTGTTGAATTCGTGTAGAAACGTCACATTTATAGCGAGTACTGCGACGAGCGAAGAACTGGGATGTTGGCGAATGCTGGTTGCTTCTCCCCGACCGTACACGTCGTAGCCAGCAGCCAATCACAGCCAAGGTTAAATAAGTAGGACGTTCTGATTGGCCAGACTCGTTCCTCCAGCTGGATTTTTTTTCAGTATCCCCACACCGCATTTTTGTAAACAACGCTACATGTTCTTTGTGTCTTGTGAAAATATGATCTACACTGTACTATATTTTATATATTATCCGTATTGCACTCCATTTTAATTCATGTTTATATTTTATAACACCAAAAATCCACACAAAAAAAATTGGAGATATATTCTATATAAAAAACTGTGCAGTTTTTATAAACTCACATTTATCGCCATGTTTAATGTTCAGTAAAAAATGCCCTCTGATGTCCCAGTTGTTTGTTATTCCTTGTTATTGTTATAGATATTTTGTTAAGATTCTTTAATCATTTAATTGAGCAGTCTTTAATACGCACTGCTTTGTCTATCACTTACTTAAGTTATTTTTGTGAAAAAACGGGATCTTTCACACAGGATTCCCTTTAGAGAGCAACAAACAAACAAACGAACACAGACGACCAAACGAATGATCAAACGAAACAAATAATGCAACAAACAAACGAGCACACAAGTGAAAAACAAGCACATGAACAACTGAACAAATAAACGAGTACACAGACAAACAAAAAAGAATGAAAGACCAAACAAATGAATGATAAACTAATAGACAGACAAAGCGACAAACAGAAGAATTTATTTAAAAAAAAAAAAAAGGTTCCAAGTAGAGCATGTTTAAATGCGATATTTATGACCCAGCTCATTTAAACCCTCAGGAGCCTTTTATTATCGTATCGTCAAATTACGGAATTCAAATTATTTAATTTGCTTTTATTTGAAGTTAAATATATTTATTTCTTCCTGCACGTTCCTGACAGCTTTGTGGAATTTGTGTTTGATTAAATCTGTAGTTTTTAATCTAATCATCTCATAATGTTTTTTTTTTTAATTTACATCAATTTAATTTTTACTTCACATGCAGTATTTAAAAAAACAAACAAAAAAACAACCCCCCTCGATCAGTAACACTCTCACTCATCGTCCACCTTTCGTTAAAGGTTTAATAATTTATTTCAGAGTTTCTCACATTCCGCCCGCTGCCTCCACACCGTTTCTCTCCCATTCATGTAGAATAAACATTTACTGTAAAACAAAAACTCAGCTAAAGTTTCAGATTTAACATGAACTACATTCGCTGCAGTTTTATACATGGTGTAGGAAAAGTGGAACCATTTACCCAGTCATCCTTTAAGAACTTTCAGGAGTTCCAGAAGTTCTTATGTTATGTTCTTTTGAGATGTTGCGCAGACTTTTCGTTTATATATTGCCGGTAAAGATCTACTACCACATTATTTGTTTCAGACAGAAGGTTTCTCGCTGCTGAATCAGGCACTGCAGCCAGGCTGTCTCCTTGATTGTTTTATCGAGTTTATCGTGCGCAGATTCTCCCGTCCTGAAGCCCAGCTTGTGAGATGCTGGGCTTCACTTTTATACCTCTGCTTGGGCACGTCGCCCTCCTGAAGTACAAACAAAGTCTAAAACACATGCACGTCTACAACCAAACGTCTGAGAACCTGCTAATGCGCCTGTAGAGTCTGAGATGAGGAGGAGGCGTCGAAGCACACTCAGTGAGAGTCCACTTTCTCCACGTCAGTAACTCTGCGCTGCGCCCAACATCTGACGTGCGAAGGACCGCAATTAAAAAAGAAAAAAAAAAAGCCTAAGAAAAATCTTCAAGGTTCAAACATGCACTCTTCTAGCTCTGATCAGAGAATGGGAGGAGTCTGTAATTATTTCTGGGGAATATTTTAACATTCTTCTTTCAGAGGAAGAGACAAAGCACATCATGTAGTGTCCCGAAGAATGACGAACCTAAAAGAATACAAAAAATAAGTGTTCTTTATCTCTCCCTCAGAAGTGTGCACTCGTCTTTAATCACACATTTTGACACAGGAAAGGGGCATGGCATGGTCTGGAGGCGGAGTTCAGGACTTTACATTAACAGCATGTAGAACAGCGGTGGAGAATCACACACTCTCGCCAAGGGTCCGTCAGAACGAAGTGTCCAATCACGTGGATCCATGCAGGGAGGCGGAGTCGCGCTCTTCCTTGTCCTCGTCGTCCATTTTGCGCCCGTGCTTCCTGAAATACTTGTACCTCTGCACGTAGAGTTTGACCAGGTTACTCACCTTCACTGGGTTGATCTCACCTGTCCTGCTGTGACAGATCTGAAAGACACAAAGGCATCCTTAGAGCAAAAGTTTGTGCACCCTTATGGATTAGATGACAATAGTAAGTAAGGAATAACACACTGTGTGTTTGTGTGCAAGTTAGGGGAAAAATACCAAGCTGACACTGGAGACTCCTTCCATAAAGGATAAACAAACACCTCCTAGCTTATTAATGATGACACACATTTTCTTAGTTCCACTAATTCAGCGCTGCTGTTATAGAGAATTAATCAACACCTTCCGATTTAAGAAGTCAACAGTGCTGTGATATGAAGACAACAAAACAAACTTTATAATGCAGTCACTTCAAGCCTCCGAATTTATTTCTATTAGGTGAAAGAGTGATCAAAATAGGAGTTGAAATGATTGGATTCAGCTTTCTGAATGCAAGAAACATTCTCTAATAATTTCAAATCTCCGTGCTCCGTCTTTTTAACCTCGTTCACATCCTCTCATCAGCTGCTGGATCCTCACTGTTCTGGACTGTCAACGTATTAGAGGAATTTCAGGTTGTCTGACACACAGGACTCCTGATATTCAGAGTTAATGACCCATGTAGGAGACCTCATTGCGTGAGAGTGATTTTGCTTCACCTGCGCATTACAGAATACCTGGATTAAATTTGTCCTTTATTACGCAGTAACAAAGCCTGGAAATGAAAGGCGGAAACCTGATCCCAGATCAGTCTTACATCATTAGGTGGTTTGTGAATGTGAACATACCTTTCACCTGTTTCACCAGAGGGCAAACCAAGGTCATGGTTGGCTACGTGCTATAAAACAGCTTTATGAAGAGAAGGAGTGTTTACCTTGTGCACAGCTTTCCTCAGGATATCCTTGTACTCTTCTTTGTTGATGTCTTTGCGCTGGTAGTACGGCTTTATGGCCAACTTTACCTCCTCTACTGCCCTCTCCTGGGTGTGCAGCTTCTTTAAGTACTGTCAGGAAGAGATTCAGGGTATTACTGTTCATTATTATTATTATTATTATTATTATTATTATTATTAGAGAAGAGGAAAAAAAGTGGTAGTGATACCTTATCAGGGTCTTTACTGTCTCCATCCCAGCCTGTCTCACTGGCGCCCCCTGCTGCCCCGGACAGCCCTGTGGGCAGTGGAGGAGGTGGAGTCTGAGCACATCCACCACCAAGTGAAAGTCCAGGGTGTAAATGTGAAGGCGGGGTTTTGGTGCAGCCGACCAAGGGGAGTGAACCATGGAGAATGAATTGGGTGGAAGTTGGACCCGGGGGCGGGGCATGTGATTGAGGAGGAGGAACTTGTGAGGTGGAGGACGAAGATGTAGAATGCGACTGCGACTGGTTCTGGTTCGCCTGAGAGAGAATCTGTTTTACATATAAAACATGACAGAGCGAATTACCCAACACTGTAGATTAATATTATGATTTGTGTGAATGAAATAACAAGTGAAACTGCAGTACGGAAGAAAGACAAACACAGATCGCACCTGGCTCGTAGCCTGAATGAACTCCTGCGCTTTGGCCCGACTGGCCATGTTGGCTTCCTCCATCTTAAACAGGAGCGCAGTCACTGGAACACGACAGAGATCAAGAATAAGGCTTTCATAGGGAGAACGAGAACATTCTTTATCCTCCTGCATCAAATCTGACTCAGTACTCTGACCCTCTGCACCCTAACAAGCTTGGGTATGTGGAGAATAGGATTTTTACTGTACAACGGTACCTTGGTATTCTACGCTAATTGGTTCCAGAGGTGACATCGAATACCAAGTCATTTTTCCCAATAAGAAATAATATAAATCAAAATAAATGGTTCGCTGCCACCCAAAATTCTCAATATTGTCCCCTATTTTTTGGACATTTCACTCATTAGTGACTATCCTATTAAACATAAACATAAACTAACCCTATTAAACATTGTTTTGAATGAAAGTCAAGATTGTAGATCTTGGAACTTTATATTCTTCAGTGAGATCAGTCACAAACACCACTTTCATATTTAGCTTCAATTTCTTTCTGACCCTCAGTGGTTGTTCTCACGGCGTTTCTCTCGGCCCCAGTGCTGCCTGAACTCCCTTTGTTGCTAGACAGGGTTACCGTATTTAACCGTCAAACACTGAACAAAACACGCCTGGGGTTATGGAGCCGTCACTCACAGATGATGCGTACGCTACGGATGTGACGCTCGGTCTGATTCGGCTTTGTTTATGCCGGGCGTATGGCGTATGAAATGGTGGCGTGAGAAAAAAAAAGTAGCTCCTACAAAGTCATTTTTAACAGTAAAGAACACTAAAATACTTTACAAAACTGAGCCTTTCGGGAGAAAATCACTTTTAATTAACATTTGGTTCAAATTTTCTTCGAAATAGTGATTTGTTGAAATCCGTGGAAATCGTAAAAAATCATGAAAAAACATGAAAATGTTTGTCGAGTCGAATACCGCGCCGACATCAATTTCTGAGGGGGAAAAAAATGATGAAATCGCACCGAATACCAATTTCATTGAATATTGAGGACGTCAAATACCAAGGTACCACTGTACTCTACTTGTGTTAAGCTGTTATCACACTAGGCATTTTCCTCTCAAACCTGAAGCATACAGCCGCTGTGAAACACCCACCGTCTAAAATGTGACACTGTACGCAATCGTGTGCGTCCAATATTGCGGTATGAGTTTGGAAAAGAAACACACATGGGTGTGATGGTCATAGGCACACATACTTTTGGCCTTATCGTGTATAATGCCTGATTCTTCTCATGAGCTAATTATTAAGTGCTTCATATTTTTGGATCAAGTGAAAACTTGACACTCTCTAGGATAGTGGACTGAGACATGTCCTTCCTCCAGTACACCTGATTCAAATAACTAAAGAGCTGAGAGCTGGAGAAGATACAAGTTTGAGAACCGTGCAGTATGCACAAAGAATATTTAAGGAGTCTAACACTCACGCGCTAGTACGCCTCCAGCGGTGCAGTCTACACCTGTCTGCAGGCTCCAGGGCAAAGGTGGCACAGCAGAGGGTGGAGGAGGAGGGGGCGGAGGCTTACTGACCGTTGATGAAGACACCGACGCTGAGGAGGATGAGGAAGGTTCGGCAGCCAGAGGAGGAATGGAATGAGCAAGAGAAACTGCAGCCAATGCTGATGAAGAAGTGGAGCATGGTGGTGACATCTTCTGGTCATCCAGTGGGAGGAGCTTGGAGACAGACTGTGAAATTCCATCTCCTCTAGAGGGTGGCGGGCTAGGGGGTGACTTTGCAGGCACGAGTAAGGTGGACTGTGACTGAGCAGGGCCCTCTTCCGAAAGGAAAGAAGGTTCAGGGGTCTTGCAACTGCTGTCTACAGTCTGAGAGTCTGGAGAAGATTCTCTAGTGTCTCGAGAGGGTGGTAAAGACAAAGGAGGAGTGTGAGGGGGCGAGGAAGATGGGGGAAGAACACTGGTAGATGAGGAAGAAGACGATGATGAAGATGAGGATGAAGGTGTGGGCCCAGGATGTGTGGAGGGTGGACTTGATGGTTTAGGACCAATTCCACCCAAAGGCTGAATATCGGAAGCTCCAGTCCAAACAGATCCCAAAGCGCTGTTGTTTGCACCTTTGGCATTGGGACCGTCAACTGCTAGACCCTTCTCCCGGGGCTTCTTTCCTGGCCTTCGTCTGCGCTTCGCCGCGGAGGACGATGTAGGCGAGGATGCGGATGATGACGTGGAGGTGGTGGAGCTTGGCTTGGCTTTCTTTGACTTGAGTCCTGTCGGGTTCGTTGAGGACAGGGAAGAAAGGGTATTACGCTGCTTGCCAGTCTTGTTCAAATCTTTGACTCTGCCAGGTAAGGAAAGCGGCTCTGAACAGGGCTTCAGGAACGGAGATCGGCTTTCATTGTCCCGGCGGAAAACCACAGCTATAGACCCGCCCACCACTGAGGGCCCTGTCGTTCCACTGGGTCCTAGGATATCAATACCCAGTTTACCAGTGCTTCCCGTGGTGCTACTTACTCCCTCCCGGACCAGCACTGACACTTTAGACTGTAGTTTTCCCTTCCTGCTGCTTCCGCCAAGCTTCTTGGATCTTCCAGAACGACCCGATTCCTTTTTGCTTGGTTTATCTTTCCCGGTCTTCCGGACTCTTTTGGCAGAGGCTGAAGAAGCAGCAAGAGGAACTGAAGCAGTATTTCCAGAGGATGCAGAAAGAGGTGAGGACAGTGAGGGCAAAAGGGGTTTATTTTTGCTGACTTTGGGTCTGTGAGAAGAGGAAGAGGTGGACGACTCAGACTGGCCCAGTTTTTTGCTCCTAGATCTGGATTTCTTCTTCTGATGGTGCCGACTACTTTTGGGAGCTGTGGATTTGAGCTTGGGGCTTGGTAGGGGAGGCTCAGGGGGAGGAGGTAGCAGAGGGGAGTCCTCAAGCGAAGGGTAATCGGAGTCAAGTGCCTCTCCATCTAAAGAAAGCATGTCTGGCTCGGGGTGGTCTGAAAGCCGGTCTGATTCATAGCCACGGTATCGAGGAGGGCTTAGAGAAGTGGGACGTGATCTGCTCCTGCACTCTTCCTCATCATCAGAGCGTCTCCTCCGTTTCCTCTTGCGCTTGCGGGGTTTGTCTGAACCTTGCGTAGGACTCTGGGCCCGAGCTTGTGCGTGGGAAGGAGAGGCAGGGATCAAGGTAGTGGTGGGTGTAGTGGTAACAGTGATGGTACGTTTGATTGCGAAAAGGTCCGAGCCATTCAGGTCCTGAATAGACGGAGGTACGACAGGTCGGCCATCTCGTCTCCTGTCCCGCTCCCTTTCCTGCTCTCTTTCTTTCTCCCTGTCTCGTCTATCACTGCTTTCTCTTCTCCTCTTTGCATCCTCCCTCTCTCGGCTACTCGACCTCCTATTTCCTTCATCTCGAACTTTCTTTCTTCCTTCTCTCATTCTGGAGTCTTTATCTCTCTCTTTTTCCCGATTATCTCTCCTTCTGTCTCTATATCGATCCCTTTCCCGGTCTCTGTCCCTGTCTCGGTCTCGGTCCCTCCTTCTGTGGTGGCCTTCCGAGGGGCTGGACCAGGACCTGCGGCTGTGTGCGTGCCGAGAAGTATTATGGGAGTGTGATGCCGGCTCAGGAGTGCTGTGATGCGTGCTCTTCCTTGTTTGGCTATAACTTCTGCTGCTCCTCCTACTGTCCTTCTCTTTTGCATCTTTTCTACTCCTCCTTTCATGATTCCTTTCATGAACCCTTTCCTTGTTCTCTCCACTAGCTCTTTCTAATTCCCCCTTTTCCTCTTTCCGCTTCTTTCGCTTTTCCTTTTCCTGGCCTTTCAGCTTGCGCCGGTCCCTCTCTTTGGAACTTTTGGAAGATCTGCGACTCCTTACCTTCTCCGTGGCTTGGGGTTGGGATGCAGGTGGGGAAGGGGATGGTAAGGGTAGGACAGACACAGGAGGGGGTGATATGGATGCAGAAGAAGGGCAAGATCTGAATCTCTGCTTTCGCCGGTTGGTGAGTTTCCTTCTCAGGTCTCCCATGCCAATAGGGGGCACCGGTTGGTGCTCCCATTCACCCTCTGCTCGAACTGATACAAATGCTTCGCCATCCAGGACTCGCAAGATCCTCTCAGGTTTGAGACCACCCCCCTGCAAGAATGAAGGACTCCCTGGAGATGGAAGCAGCACCTCCCTTCTTATCTCAATCTCTCTTTCCCTTCTGCTTTCAGCGATGCCCACAATCTCCCCCTCTTCAATTTCTGAGTGCTCCGAGTCATCCTCTTCTCTTCGGTCTTTTCCTCGCTGTCTAAAATGTTTGCTCCTGTTCACTTGTTTGGGCATGTTCTCAGATACCAACAGTCGGTCTGTCGAATCTGGTGGTGGACCCTCTGCCTCAGGAGTTGTCTCCAGCTCCAACTCTTTAGTGTCCTTTAGGTCACATGCTATTCTCATGCTGTTGATCGAGCTTTCGTCCTCTCCATCTTGCTCCCCATCCATCTCTTTCTCAGATGCTGGTGATCCGGTGGGTTCAAAGGGGTCGTATTTATCCCCTTCGTCTCTGGCCTCTATGCCCGGTATGCCCTCACCCTCTGTGGGTCGAAAAGGGTCATATATCTCCATGTCCACACCATCCCTCTGGTCATCATCGTAGAGATGGGGTGATGAGGACGGACAGCGTAAAGAAGCCGAAGGAGGTGCAGAGAGCAATGATGGTGCCAGAGATGAGGAGGTCGATGACACACCGTCCCCTCCTGCTTTTCTGACCCGATTGTTTCCAGCATGGCTGCGGTCCTCATCCTCCCGATATCCTGTTCCCATTCTTCTGGGAGAGGTTGAGCAAAGAGAGGACGGGGAGGAGGGAGCAGATGACGGTGAGGATGGAGATGTGGAGGGAGAAGAAGGGAGAGGGCTTTTAGAAGTCTCAGATGCCCTCTGAGAGGTGCAGAGAGGAGACGGCCTGGGCATCTGTGCTGCAATTTTAATGGAGCGGGGTACAAACCACTTCTCTACCCTGAGGGATGAAGGAAGGAGCTTTCCGTCAAATGTGTAGCCTATGAGATGAACGTATGACCTTATAAATCACTTCAGCAGGCATCAAAGGAGGCATCATACGTAAATGAGATGCTCCAGGTGTACCCGTCCTTCCTCCAGCAACAAAGCCTCGTTTACACTCACCACTGGCGTAGGCTTCACATGAAATAAACTTGGAAAAGACAGAATCAGAAATCAAAAGCTGAGAACATGTGATGATCTGCGTTCTTATAAACATTACCACTCCACAATCTCAAACACTTACCAATCAGTGAGCCGGTGTTGAGAGCGCAGCTGAGACATAAGGAATGTAGTGTTGGATAAACAGCAGCCTGCTGTACACAGCACACACACACACACACACACACACACACACACACACACACACACACACACACACACACACACACAGGTTAACTCCCAACATTGATTGATCCAGGAACAGATGGTGTAAATGAGGCAACATCACATTTCCTGTCACAGATTGATGTTTTGTCCATTTTACATTACCGGCCAATCAGGCCCGTTACACAGTCTGTGGCAGATGGTTTCCGTGGCAATTCCTCAGGCCAATTGTCCTCTTATCATCTGTAAACTCCTCCTCTTTTTCTTCCACTCCATCTGAGCAGCGTTGTGTCTGACACTGGAATTAAAATGAGAAATTATTTTAGACAGTATCTCTATTATTTTGAAAACCTTTTTTTTGGGGGGGGGGGGGGGGCACTATTTAATAAAAAAAGAAGTGGTAC
>JAQMCW010000008.1:150162-162163 GCA_030068335.1 Chrysichthys cranchii | reverse complement strand
CCGTGGCGTTGCGGAGGAAAACCAGGAAGTAGCCTTTAGCACATGAGTTCTCTGACATGCGCCGCTATTGGGAGTGCTCAGAACAGGTGCGCTGCACGCGCGCTCCACTCGGGCAAATTCATGACAGTTTTATGGGTTTTTTCTTTATATTTTGTATTAATCATTTTTATATTAATATTTGTGGGTTGTGAAACGAATGATCTGAGTTTCCATTATTTCTTATGGGGAAACCTGCTTTGATATATGAGTGATTTGGATTACAAGCACGTCTCCGGAACAAATTATGCTCGCAGTCCAAGGTTCCACTGTAAATGTGTATATATATAAATTATATAAGAAATAAGAAAAAATTGTGCCCTACATTTGCCAAATATGGTCAGTCTACTGACCTTGATTTTCAACATAAAAATGAAACATAAAACAATATAAAAATGTATAATTCCCAAGTATTGCCCCGTTAGTGCTCTATAAAGGGTTAATGTGTGTAATATATTTCGGACACACTTGTTTATAGCACTTCTTCTCATTAGTCCTAAAGCACTTTGATTCTCTGTTTGGCTCTAAACATGACGGACCAGCAGTTTTCACAACGGGTTCTAAACAAAACGCTCTGATTAACTGAAAACAAGACTAAATCCTCGCTGTCACACAACAAACAGAGTGGATCAAAACAGATGTCTCCAGAAGATGCAGGACAAACCGTTTATCTATTCTACACATTTACACACATTAACATTCTCCCTTAACAAACTAGTGCTTTATTAACCTGAGTCTTTAGACCTTTAGAATACATTTCATCCACTTAAAGAAGTGATCACTGATGGGAATTCCAGCTCATTTGTTTGAGTCAGCATATAAGAGTCGACTCACTTGGCTCCCAAATGACTCCTTACCATTCTTCTCCCCAAATGCTGATCAATGTCATTTCTCTTTGCCAATCTATAGTACACGAATCCCCCGCTATATCACAGTTCACATTTTGCATTCCCGGTTATTCGCAGATTTCGAATTTCGAATATATCTATTTTTTTGTGTGTATTTCCCCGGTATTCTAAAATATAAACATGAATTAAAATGGAGTAAAATATGAATAATATATAAAATACAGTACAGTGTGGATCATATTTGCACAAGAGACAAAGAACACGTAGCATTGTTTACGAAAACGCGGTGTGGGGATACTGAAAAAAATATGTCCGGAGGAACGAGTCTGGCCAATCAGAACGCCCTATTCATTTAACGTTGGTTGTGATTTGCTGCTGGCTACAACGCATACGGTTGGGGAGAAGCATCCAGCATTCGCCAACGTCCCAGTTCTTCGCCCGTTGCAGTACTCGCTATAAATGTGATGTTTCTACGAATTCGACACAGAATTCACCTCGCTATATGCTCACAAATGTGTCCTTTATGTGTTTAATTGTGCCTAGAAAGTGTTTAAAGTGTTTAAACTATTAAAAAAAAAAAAAGCATTTAGTGGTGGCGTCCGTGTATCGCGGATTTCCATCTTTCGCGGAAAGTTTTGGAGTGTAACCCCCGCGAAAGACGAGGGACTGCTGTACTGTCTATTATTTATCTTTTATGAAAGACACACACACACACACACACACACACACACACACACACACACACACACTAACAAAAGCACCTTTTCAAACTGGTGCTCATGCTGCATCACAGGGTGGTGTAACTCGCCCTGAGGAAAGCGCTATCTGCCCTCTTCAGCATGTCTGAGCTCACAGATGCCTGTGATTGGCTAGCATCTCTGTGACTGATGGAGAAGTGAAAGTATGCCCCTCCCACCATGAGAGCATGGCAATTTGGTTCTCTTGGACTCCAGGCTACAGATGGCCATTGGATCGTCAGGATTCAATCTCACGATCTTGAGGATCAGTTGAGCAGTTAGTTCTGATTTATTATTTATATGACCATTAAAGCATTTTCTGCCAATTTATTCATCGACAGCTCCACTTTCTATCAGTCACGGAGGTTGAGCTGTGACACATGCTTCCTCTGCCACGTGATGCCTTCAGACTGTCAGAGACGACTCTAACTGACCCCGCTCTGTACACATGAGCTAACATACGACCCCGATTAGCTCCCGTGTCTCTGATTGACAGGATCACACACTCACAGAGAGATGCAGGACAGATACACTCTCAGGTTCTTAAACTTCCAACAATAAACACCAAACTCCTGATCTCCCTGAACACACTGTTCCCTACAGAGGGAAATCAGAAACGCTATACACACAAGCGATTGCACCATCAGGATGCCATCTGCACGCCACTGATATCTACAAATCTGTGCATAAAGATAACAGACATTTTACACACAGTACATCAACCTATCTACTCATCTTATTGTCTTATTCCACGATAACTACACTTTATCTTTGATTATAATCATTAAAATACTTCAGAATCCTGAATATTTCTTTGCATAGATGTGCAAATTCATTTAACCCCTTAATGAATCATTTTATTTCACTTGAGCAACGCATTCAGCAGTACTGGAGTCAGCAAGGACATTCTCAAGCCGAGGTCAAGTACAATACAGGAAACGCCTGAAGACCGGTCTCAGGTCCAAAAGGCCTGCTATATTGACCCCTGTGAAGTACTTCAACCATTCCACAAGTCCCAGCTTTAAGCTACATCATCCAAATTTCTGAGGATGATGGGAGGAAGAAAAGAGAGTTCAGGCTTTCATTTTTATTTATTAAACACCAGTACTCAATTCGATCGAATTACGATTTTTTGAAGTTACGATGACGATTGTGATCCACTAAAAATTGTAATATATTTACAAAATATTTAAGATTCGTGGGCAGGGATCGCTAAAAGGCCAGCGTAACGGCGTATAACGTACGATATGTTCGGACGACGCCCGGATGTACGCTTCACTCGCCTTGCGTGATGCCTCACTCTCTCCCACGACTCACAGAGTTCCCTTGTGTATCGGTGTACCGTACAGTGCATTACCGCTTGTTTTTTGTGTGCTTCAAGAGCTAATTTTAATTCAAAAGGATGTCTTCTAAACGCCCCAGCTAGGCTAAGCTAGGCTAAGCAGTGGCCTACGACATTCGACATACGAAATTTTAGCGGAACGCATCTCCATCGTAACTTGAGGATTACATTTTTAGACTGAAAGTAAATTATAAATAAACAAAAAGCACATTTTATGTAAATAAATAAAAAGTTGCTAATTGAGCACATTTTGCGTTTTTTCCTAATTCTATGCTAAACTCAATGCTGTTACACGTTCAAGAGCAAAATCCTACTAAAAAACCTTATAAAAATGAGTTGTTGCGTTGTTGTTACTGTTGTGTTACTCAGATGCAGTGAAAGCGATACAAAGAACTGATGAGTCATTTGAAAATGGGTCGACTCCTTGAGTCAGCTCTTTTAGTTGAATGTGAAGAACCGACTCACATTCCTGAACCTCTTCCCCTCAGACGTAGATAAAACCCTTAATGAAAACACTTCCCTGGAAACGTCTGAGCTGCTCATTAGCATGAAAGGTGAGTCGTGTGTTCGACTCTCAGCTGTGTGAATGAATCAACGTGATGGGAGATGCGCTGCACTGCTACCTGATGATGCAAGATCCAAAAGAGATTATTGTTATTTTGTTAATTCGGAGATGGAGTAAGACTGCAGGAGTGAGAAAACAACAATGACCAATGAACAGTGATCGATCCGGTTATTTGGACTCTCAAAATACTCGAAATAATAATCAATCTAGTTCAGAAAAACCATGGCACTGAGTCATTTGGGAGTGGAGCCAAATGATCTGATTCATGAAAAGAGATGGAATTTTCATCATAGTGAGAATCAAGCCAAACAACACAGTGCATTATGGGTATTCCATAGCACCTAGGGTGCATCATGTGCACACTACATATCGCATTGCATTATGGGAACAAAAGCATCTGCTATGTTTTAGGACACCACTGCAACATGACGCAGTGTCACACAGTACGATATGACGGTTCTCCGCACGTGAATGAAGGTGAGGGTTCCTGTACCTCCTTCTTGCAGTGGAGAAAGGTGTGATATTTATAATGATGGAGCGAGTGGTACAGGCTGTAGATCCGACACATCTCTGTCGACAGCTTCAGATCCTGAGGGACACAAAGAGAAATAAAATGAGCAGAACTCATTGATGGTCCGGCTCAGGCGTTTTACAGTTAGAGATTTGTTGGTCTGCTGGCTCGGTGTGTTTATCAGCTCCTTAGAGTTTGCTCTGAAGTCACACTTCTCGCATTCATGTTCTTAGACAGGATGTTTCCCTTCTAGTAAAAACATTCTGTTGACACAGGAAATTGGTTCTTTAGTGCATCATCTCCTACCATCTACCATCCATTTCTCCTTCATCCATCATCTCCTACCACACAGTTTTACCTCAGCAATAAGAAAAGAAATACAACATTTCAGAACTCACCACACTGTGAGGATAAACTTACTTGACTCATGATTTACTACAGTTTAATTCATTATGTTACCATTTACAAAGTTGTATCTGGCACGAAGACATTAGGACCAGATCCTTTAAGTCCTGTAAATTGGCTTGGACCTGTTGTTCCAGCACAAATGCTGGATCAGATTGGGATCTGGTAAATTTGGGGGCCAGGGCAACACCTTGGACTCTTCATCATGTTTCTGAAACCATTCCTGAGCAACGTGTGCAGTGTGTCAGGGCGCATTATCCTGCCACGTCGGGAAATATCACTGAAGGGATGTATCTGGCAGGTGGCACCTGCCAAATTGTCACCCACATGAATGCGCAGATCTGGGGTTTCCCAGCAGGACATTACCCCAAGCATCACACTGCCTCCACCGGCTCGCCTTCTTCCCTTAGTGCATCCTGGTGCCATCACTTCCCCAGGTATACACACCCAGCCATCCATGTGATGTAAAAGAAAACAGGACTCATCAAACCAGGCTACCTTCTTCCATTGGTACATGGTCCATTTCTGATGTTCTGGTGGTCATTGTAGAGGCTTTCAGTGGTGGACAGGGGTCAGCGTGGACATTCTGACCTGTCTGTGGCTACGCGGATCATACACTGCAAGCACGTTGTTACACATTCCTCTCATAACCATCATTAAAATTTCCAGAGACTTTTTTGCAGTGCTACAGAAGCCCTTCTGTCAGTTTGGATAAAACAGAACATCCCACACCACCATCACACGTCAGTGCGGCTTGGGAGCCCAACACCCTGTCACTGATCTGTGGTTTGTCCCTCCTTGGACCATTGCCAGTAAGTCTCACCCCTGCTGTCAGCGAGTAGCCCAAATAATAAGTTGGCCCTAGTCAAAGTCGCTCAGGTCTTCACACCTGCCCATTTCTCCCACATCCAGCATGTTGACTATGAGAACTAACAGTTTGCTTACCATCTAATAAGTCCCATTATAGGTATTATGAGATCATGAACATTATTCGCCTTATCTGTGAGTAATCTTCTGGCTCATGGGTGTATATATTTATGTTGAACTCAACAGTCCATCTTGCTGCCTCAGTCCGATCTGAGGTTTAACAGCTGCTCTAAAGATTGCCTCTTTATTTTGTTGCTTAGTTTCCAATCCTGGCTGTGTGAGCTTCATCTGTTTGGGTGCTTACCTGTTGTTTGGGCAGACTCTTTTTAACTCGATTGAGAGTTTTGCGGTTATAACCTTCTCCCCCGAGTCGCACTTTCACCATGCCGGATTCCAGAGCATCAGCACTCATCTGAGGATACATGTGCAGAGCTTCCTGTATAACACACACACACACACACACACATACAGGAAAATTAAGTGGAGAAGCAAAGAGCAGTGATATTCTTTTCTAATCCTGAATTGGAGAAGGTGGTACCTGGTGCTGAGCGTTCATGTTCACTCTCCTCAACAACCTGCGCTTCTGTTCGTTCAGGATGCTGTCAATCTTCCTCATGGGCGGGAGATAAAGCTCGTCTAGAAACATGAGGGAGGATGGCTGAATATTTTGCCATACAGGACTTTTGGAGAACATTCCGTCCTTCAGTAATATTTCTTGCAATCGCTTAACTATGACTTCACTATATTTATACCTAATCTAATTTGGAGCTAAATCAGAGCCTTTAGGCTTGGCATTGAAAAATATAAATTGACATTGATTAAAAGAAACGAAACAGAAAGACAGAACATTCAATCAAGTATTTCAATGCATTTTTTCAGTACAGTTTTTTTTAATCAATGTCGCTTTAGGGTTTTTTTTGTTTCGATGCTAAATTTAAAGTCTCTGATTTAGCTCCATCATCAGACCGCCTGACTCATACGGGATCCGTGTGCGCTCATGAACACACAGTAAAGAGGAAAGCTTTTCCACCAAATTAAATCCCATGCATCCATCCATAGATCCATTTGAAAAGATGTTTCTCCAAGTCACTTTCCTCAGTTAATCATGAGCCCCAACCTCCCCTTCATCTAATCCCAGAGTTGTTTCTGTCCTCACCATTGGTATCCTCCAGCGCCTGGATCATGTCAGGGTCGAGCGCCGTGCTCACCAACATCTCCACATAGCTGCGGAACATCTCCCTCATGGCTCGACTGTTTATCACACTGCGCACTGAGCCTGAGAGGGTTCGACACACAACAAACACACATAATAATGATTAATCTCATATACACTTACTGTGTTACACTAAAGTGATAATTCAGACAAAAAGTAAAAAATGTCCACAATGTTGCCTTCAGTCCAAATGCACACAATCCGCTGAAACGTGTTTGGTGTCTGAGGTGTGCTTCTTTATAGTTTTGCACTGGAGCTACAAGGGGAACGTAGGGGTAGCTCAGTGGTTAAGATGTCCCAGCATCACCAAGCTGCCTCTGCTGGGCCCTTGAGCAAGGCCCTTAACCCTCAAGTGCTCCGTTGTACAAAATGAGACAGATGTAAGTCGCTCTGGATGAGGGCGACTGATGAGGGTGACCAAAGTATTGTAACGTAGGTAAGAATTAGTGACACCACATAGCCGACAGTTTAGCGTGGGAGTAACTCCTCCAGGGGCGGCGTTTGCTTTGCGGTAAGGTTAGGTGTCTCAAGCAGACTCCCTGATGTGGTGAGATTTTAGCGTCACTCAGTATCAGACCCATACTCAGGTACGAGGTCTGGCTTAAAGACGTCCAAAGTTTGAAGGTGTACCTCAGAAGAGATTTGACATAGTGCAAATGCCATATTGTCCGGAGTTCACAGGTTTGGGTGCCGTCCATGGCCAGGAGTCCAAGACAATGTAATTGTCAGTGAGTGGGAGGAGCACCACCACTCTCTCCCCTGTCAATCACAGCGATGCTGACCAATCAGAGTGTCTGTGAGCTCCTGTATGTGGATGAGGGTGGCAGTTCAAAAAGATGTGGTTGGCTAGCTTCATGTGTTTAAAAGGAAGCATGTGTTAGCCTTCACGCACTCTGGACGTGTGATGGGAGGTTAGCGAGTGGGCGGGACTAAGCAGGAGACCAAATTAGGGAGAAAATTGGGGGAAAAGATAGAAGATGTGTGATTTATCATTGTCAGTGTTAACACTTGGATTGTTAGTTAGCTAAATCATTAGCATTGTAGCGTCACTTCAGCCACCAAACATCTTTGATTTTGTTTCATACAAGATATATGTCATCAACCACAACCACACACACACACACACACACACACACACACACACACCTTCATCCTCACTAGCAGAGGGGGAGGAGTCAGACTCAGAAGAGGGAACTTCCTTCAGCCACTTCTTCCTCTTTTTGGGCGGAGGCTCCGCCTTCACTTTTACAGTCCTGCTCCTGGCCTTCTCCGCTCTCTTCTCTCCTCCTGCTCCTCCTCTCTTCTCCTCCCTCACTCTCCCTCGCTCCGCTCCACCTCTCCTCTCCAACTTTTCCTGATTTTGCCTCTCTTGGAGCTTCTTTTCCTTCTCTCTCTCCTTCTCTCGCTCTCTCTCCCTTTCTTTTTCCTCTCTCTCCTTTTCTTGTTGTTGCTCTCTCTCCCTCTCTTTCTCCTTCTGTCTCCCTTTTTCGCGCTCTCTTTCTCGTTGTTTCTCTTGCCCTCGCTCTCTTTCCTTCTCCTGCTGATTCTCCCTTTCCCTGGCTCTCTCTTTCTCTCGTTCCTTCTCTCTTTGTTTCTCTCTCTCCCTCTCCTCCCTCTCTCGCCCTCTTTCGATTTCCCGTTCTTTCTCTTTTTCTTGCATTTCTTTTTCCCTCAGTTCTGCCTCTTTCTCTCTCTCTTTCTCCCTCTCCCGTTCTTGTCTCTCTCTCTCCTTCACCCGCTCCCTCTCTCTCTGTTCATGCTGCTCTCTCTCTCGTTGTCTCTCTCTCTCTCTTGCTTTTTCTCTCTCCTCTCGTTCCATGCGGGGCGGAGTCTGACTGCGGATGGCGGGAAGCGGCTTAGCAAGTGATTGGCGCCTGGTCGGAGATAAGAGAAACAGGATGACTTGTGATATGAACATAGCCATATGAAAATGGGGTGTGTCTTTATATAGAGCCCATATATATATATATAAAGTAAGAAAGGCTATGAGTAGGCGTAACCGACAGCCAAATATGGGGATGTGGGCGTGTCTGAAACATTATTTGGAAATATATATAAGTCCTTGACCTTCTTGTGTCATTGTTCGATGTGTATACATTTAAGCAGCTAGCTAGCAGGACTTCTGAGAGGATAATAAAACATTCTGAATCTTCTTTGCTATCACTATCTAGCTGGCTAACATAAGGTAACCTGACAGGATTTTTTAAATGTATATTCATAACTATAAAATATAAATAAATAAAATACCATTTGAATAAATGTGAATAATCTTCTCTGCCAGCACTTTCATGATCTATGAGATGACCTGAGAAGAATCTTCAGTAACTTCACTGCTAACACTTGTCAGCTAGATGTCCTGAATGTTTAACGCTAATGCTAGCTACCTGGCTCGTATGAGGTAACCTCACAGGATTTTTACAAAACTGTTATGTTCATAAATGTTCTGAATTTTCACTACTAACTAGCCAGTAAGTAAGCTAACATGAGATAACCTGACAAGATTCAGGAGTTATATTCATAAATATTCATAACCTTCACTACTAATGCTTTCATGTCTAACATTAAGCTAATTTCTGATTTCAGGATTTCTGAGAGACCTTTTGGTAAAGGCTCAGCGTATTCACCATGAGTACCCGTCTAAAATGAGGTTGGCGGAAAGGATTTCTTTGAGAAATTTTTTTGTTGTGTTCATAAATGTTTGCAATATTTACTGTTAACACAAGCTGACTGGTTAACATGAGCTAACCTGACAGGAGTTTTTAGTTATATTCCTAAATGTTCGATATCTTCACTGTTAACACAAGCTAGTTGCCTAACATGAGGTAAGATGAGCTAGTATATTTAAAACAATCTCAGTCTTCACTACTAACACTAGCCATTAAGCTAACATGAGGTAAACTAACAGGTTTGGGTTTTTTTAGTTATAACCATAAACATTCATAAACTTCATTACTATTAGTAGTTAGCTGGTTAACCTGAGGTAAACATTCCTAATTTCTGAAAAGATTTCATAAGTATTTCAAATTTTTATTGCTAATATTAATTAGCTGGCTAACATGAGGCACCCTGACCAGATTTGGAGAGAATATTTACATTCATAAATTGATGACCCTGAAGAGGATTAAGCGGCAGATGAGTGAGCGAGTGATAAATTGATGACATTCACTACTAACATGACAGGAGTTTTGGTTATATTCATAAATGTTCTTATTCTTGCATGCCTACACTGTACAACTCATAAGTGTTCAATATTATATTTATATACACTTATAATGTTCAACATTTGGCTAGTTGGCTAACCTGAGGTAAACTGACAGAATTCTCTCAGAGGATTTATAAGTTATCATAAATGTTTCATATTTTTAATGCTAACAATAGCTAGCTGGCTAACATGAGGTAACCTGAGATTCTGTTCCTTTCTGAAGGTTGTGTCTTTGGGTTTATAATTCTCTACCTTAGCGCAATGCCGGCTCTGTGCCAAGGTTTCCGAGAACACACTCTCACGTAATCCTTCTTGTTCACATTCTCCAGGAACTTAACATACAGACGTTGGTATCTCATCTTGGCATCTCCGAAGTAGCCCAGATACTGCAGACGAGTGAGAGGAGGAGAGGAAAATATTTTATTACTCATTTCAGAGCTGGCAGAAAGCAGAACCAGAGGAGCAAACAGAAGATGAGAAGCTCTCAGAAGGATGGAGGAGGTCATTAAAAAGGAACAACTCACATTGCTGGTGGCACAGAACTGCCGCTGGCCATCCTTAATCTCAGGTGCAAATTTTTGCAACAGCGCTTTCTGCACTCTCCAGATCGGTGGAGGCTCCCGTCCTGTCTGCAGAGCCAGCTAGAGGACGAGAGGAGAGAGAGATGAATAGGTGAGGGGGAGAGTATGAGAGATAGAGAAGTAGAGTTAGAGTTACAGAAGAGAAGAGAGGGACGTAAAAAACAAATAATACATGAAGAAAGTGAGTGAGGAATAAAGAAAAGAATGATGGTAAGCAGATACGAGAGAGAGAGAGAAGAAGAAGGGAAAACATACAGAGAGAAAAATAAGAGAGAGAATTAAAAGGGAAAAAGGGCAAGAGAATGAGGTATAAATGAAAAATGGGGAGGGGGGAGGTAACCATGTGAGGTAGCGAGGTAAAATAGGGAGAAAGGAAGTGAGGAAGAAAGAAGAGGAAGATGAAGAGTAAGAGTAAGAGAGAAAGCACAAGAAAAAGGAAAAAATGTAAAATATAAAGAGAAATAAATGAAGAAGCAGCAAAGAGAGGAAATAAATAAAACAAGATAGAGGGATAGAGTAAGAGAGAGGTTAAAAAAAGAGATAAAAGAAATCGAGCAAAGTGAAAGGAATAAAGAGAGAAACATTTGAGAGAGTGTGGAATAAGGGAGGGATAAAGAAAGCACAGAAAGAGAGAGAGGCAGAGACAGAGAGACAAAATGTGGGAGACAGAAAAAGAAGGGAAATATGGAGAGAAAAATAAGGTAAAAGAAGTGTAAGGAAAGAGATAAAAAGGGAAAAAGAGATGAGAAAGTGGGAGAGAGAAAAGAGATTAAAGAGTGAGAGATTGTGGGATAGAGAGAGAGGGAGAGAAGTGAGGGAAGATAGGAGGTCAAGTACAGCTCATTACAAGCACACAATGTCACACACTCGGCTAATTTAAATCTCCAGCAGTAATGGATGTTGACGGTAACAGATGTTAACAGATGTTGATGCATGTTTACCTTGAGCGTGCCGATGTCCTCCGTGCGCACCACAAACTCGTCCCTCTCTCTGAAAATGCCCTCGCCGCCGCTCTCACTGTCCTCCTCCTCACTCTCTCCAGCGATGGCCGCGTTGTCCTGCTTCTTCGCCAGGTGGAGGGAAGTGATCTGATGGGTGGGGGTGTCTTCGGGGGTTGGGGGTGATGGAGGTGACGGGTGGGGTAACTCCATAGGTAAAGGAGGGGAGGAGGATGGCGGAGGAGTGGCAGATGGAGGAAGTGTTGGAGGAGGAGGAGATGGGGAGGGGAGAGCTGGAGGAGATGGGCTAGGAGGGAGGGACTGATGGAGCAGAGGAGCTGGCTGGGACTGAGGTGGGAGTTGTAGTTGTGGTTGTGGTTGTGGACTGTCCTCCTTGGGAACAGGAAGAGGTGAGGGAATAGAGAGAAGAGGAGGAGGAAGTGGTGATGGAGAGGAGGAGGTGGGAGGAGAGGGAGAAAGAGATGGAGGAGATGGCGGTGCAGGAGCAAGAGGAGGCTCAGATGAAGAATCTGCATAGAGGAGAGACGAATTACAGATAGAGCAGAGAGTTCATAGGGATTCAGACACACATGACCAAGAAAGAAGATGAAACCCTTCTGGAGGTATTAATACTGCTCATAAAATATTATACAACCCGAATTCCAGAAAAGTTGGGATATTTTTTAAATTTGAATAAAATGAAAACTAAAAGACTTTCAAATCACATGAGCCAATATTTTATTCACAACAGAACAC
>JAQMCW010000008.1:131673-147976 GCA_030068335.1 Chrysichthys cranchii | reverse complement strand
CAGCTGAATCTTTTTAAACTTTCTTGCTTTTTCAGCCATTTGTTGTCCCCGTGCCAACTTTTATCAAATTTGAAATGCACTCATTTAGTGGATAAAGGTGTACAATTTCCCAGTTTGAACATTTGTTATGTTATCTGTGTTCTGTTGGGAATAAAATATTGGCTCATGTGATTTGAAAGTCTTTTAATTTTCATTTTATTCAACTTTAAAGAACGTCCCAACTTTTCTGGAATTTGGATTGTAAGCTCTTATAAAATATTAGAACCCAATGCTGTGGAATTGTCAGACATAAAGGTGTGGATTAATTCTCTCTAACAGCACGGCTCTGACAGTAGTTGCATACGTTACTGTTTCCATAGCAACAGCTCATTCATAGGGACTTGTCCATACAATACAGACACTATGCACACCTTCAGACTAATAAAGAATGGGCTACGTTTAAATTTTTAAAACTGTTCTTTTCAGAAGTCGGATACTTTAATTATGAAAGTACAGTTACTGTGTTCAACAAAACCGATATTGATATTGATCTCCCCCTCAACCTGCTCTTCCACTTCACCAATCAGTAACTGAAACTTAGTACTTTAATAAATTTTATTTTATTATTAATTTGATTATTTTACATAGTTTATGTATGTATGTAAGAATGTTCTCATCTCATTTTTATCTTAGGGTTTTATAAATCCTGTAAGAACATATACATGGAATTTAAGATCAAATGTGATGTATGAACATTTTATTTATGAGGCAAAAACAATTCTCCAATTCCAGTCCTGGAAGGACAAAATCCAAATAAACAACAACAACAACATTTTACTAAAGGGCTAATTTTGTCAAAATGTCTTTACTGCAACATATGCTTAGGTTTAGAATTCTGCCTGTATTCTATGATCGTTGTGTGGGCCTTCATGATTCTGATTCAACTGTTCAGATGTTTGCAGTCACACAGCACAAATCCAAAACATCTGCACTTACCATCACCTTTGGGAGCATCAGCGACATGGAACTCCATCTCCTCATCATTATCCTCATCATTTTCCATGTCCTTTCCTCTACACTGCTCTATGTTCTCTTCTTCTCCTCCATCTTCATCTAACTCATCCTCTTTGTGTTCCTCTTCCTGCATTCTCTCCTCCTCTAGCTCCTCTGGCCCCTCATCCTCCACGGGTTCATATTCCTCCTCTGGAGTGTGTGTCCTCTCCTGCAATTTCAGCTCAGTGTGTATATGAAGATTGTCGGTCATCATGCGAGTCTCTAGCTCGGGGAAAGTCTCTGAATCAGCCGGTGGTGGAGGTGTATCAAGGGGTGGGGCCTCTGAAGGGGGTGGAGATGGTGTGGGAGGGGGTGGGAGGGCAGCCAGGCTGTGGGGTGTGTCATAAAGGGCAGAGATAGCTGAGGAGATGCTCTTCTGAAGGTCCTGGTTCTTACTTACAGAATCTTCTTCGTCGGAGGAAAAGGATGGCAGTGTCTCCAAGTTTCTCTTGAGTTCCTCATCCAGGCGTTTACACGGTGATGGGCAGTTGCTCAGTGCAAGACCTCCTTCTCCCTCGGTTTCCCCAAAAGGTGGAGGAGTTGGAGGTGGAGGTGGAGGTGGTGATAAGGGACGAATCCCTCCCTTCACAGAGGGCTCATGTACAGGGCTGGATCCATCCATGTGGAGTGGGTCAGATGGAGGCTTCTTCTCTGTTTTTAGAAAGTCCAGAAAGGAAGTGATAAAGCCAGACTTCAGCTCTGATGGCTTGTCGTCAGTCTAAGAAAGGGGGATCAAGGGAGGAAAGGAAGGAAGAGTGGATTCAGTCAACAAGATTCATGGATACATGAAGGATGGATGATACATATTGAAAGAATAGAAAGGATTTCTCACAGTTTAGTCATAGCCGGTTCCCACATGATAATGAATGAAATCCACCAGTCTGAAGAGGGTTAAGTCTAACTAAGCACTCCTCTACAAGACAAAGTCAGGCATCTTTTCAAATTGCCACAAACCGAGACGAGGACTAACCGCTGCCCTAATCCATTTACTAGAGCTAACAGGCTCAAGAGGAAAGTTTCACTCTGATTGCTAAATGGTGGGAAGAACCAATCATGCTCTTTTGCTTTAGCAACCACAGACAGTAAGGATTCAACCTTCTGATGTCCTAATGTTGCACCACTCAGAAACAGTCAACTCTGTCATTGAATTATGGGTTTAAAATGATCAGAAATGTTAGTCTCGTTACAGGTCGCTGTTACCATCACTTGCAGAACAAGCCCTCCACCAATAAGCAGCTTCTTCTCACAGTAATATTTGCTCAGGTGTCCTAGCACTCTGAAACAGGTTCTCGTGCATCCATTCTCCCTTTTTTAACTCGATACGTCCCGATGAAAAGCAGCACCATGCAGCCAGCACCATCATACTGTATTTGTACACATAGCTGTTTTTAATGCATATGCAGTCTTAATTGCATGTTATATACTGTATACTACTTTGATTTTTGGTTAAAGATATATAATATATCTTCATTTTGTCAGATGTATGACCACAGAGTCTTATGCAACAGTGCACAGTCATTTTTGGCCCAATTACAGAATGTTTTTACATGATTACTGGCTTCTTTTGTGCCACGCTGTCATCCAGCCCTAGCTTATCGTTGAGTGGTGCACTTTTCCTCTGCCCGCTCTCTCTCTCTCGCTTCTTTCATGATTCTTGCCTTCTTGTACAGAATTTAAAGGATGAGATTTTCGAGGCAGTGTCATGGTGGTTTGAATAACACCCCAATTGGTGCAACAGCAATGCAGGACAGGACAGGACACCAAAACACTTGGATAATGGTTGTACTGGTTCCTAATTAATATTTTATTTCATAGACATAAATGGAATGCCCTCTGGTCACCAGTTTCACAGCTCTCCTTCAGATTTAGTGCAAGAATAACTAGCTGTTTACTGTGGAATTTTTATTTTCATCTAAAATGACCAAGTCAAAGTCTTCTTAGGGCATTTAGGAATATAAGTATACTCGTCCATACAGTATATTTAATTTTAATTAAAAAAAATTATACTATAAAAAACTATAACTATAAAAAAATAAGTCATTAAACGAATCATTTAGAATCATGATGTTCCAAAATTAAAATATCACAGAGGCAACAAAAATCTGTGTAATTCAGTCATCTGGCAAAATTGGTGAAGAGTCTGAATACTTTTGCATGGTGCTGTATATTAGGTGTGTCTAACGGGAGGTAGTACAGCAGGGGGGCTGGATGGCGGTTACTATGAATGAGTAACCGTGGCAACAGCTACCCTGGCAACAGCCAGCTCTCTCCCCTTCTTTTATTGCATTTTTTTAAGGACAGATAGATCATGGCAGGCTGTCAATCATTTCACACTCAGACTACACTGCTCCCTCTAGTGGAACTTAATGCACCAGCACACTGAAGACAATGCATTCCCTCTTAAACACACATGGTCTTCTTGTCTGTAAAATACAGTCTAGTAGTCCTTTGTGTACATAAATTACTTAAATTCTTTATTACAGTGTTATTTCCTGTACATTTCCTGTACGTGAATTTCTCTATGAACAGATCTCAGAATAATGGTGATGTTCCTTACTGAGCTGGACAGTTTTTGCATGGTGGTCCATGCCTCTGGGGTCAACTCTTCATCCATGTCTCTCTCCCAAGACATCTGGGAAAAATCCACAGATATTGCCATATTACATATGCAATAACTAAAGATATCCACATATAACTAAAGATATCCCCCGTTTTTCTTCTTTCCTTCTCTTCTGAGGTTACCTGTTGCTGAGGCAACAAGAGCAATTTCACAAGTACAATTGTACACAAAGGCATAGAGAAAGGGATCGTATGATTAAAGTTTCAGCATTTTGGACCTTTATAAAAGAATAGACAACAAAAATTCTCTGTGCATACACAGCATGAAAAATATTTTCTTTTTTTTCATAAATACTTTTATGATAACTATAATTTCATATTTTCTGTATTTATATAATCTCTCTGTAAAAAAAAATTATGAGGAATAATGCATCTCGAATCCGCCATGCAAGCAAGAGAAGACAAATCTTTTCTATGTGAGTATTATTTTTTGAGCACTGTAGTAATAAAAAGAAATGTACTGTATGTATGCTACAACATGAAACTCTTCTTGCACAAAAAGGTGACTGACCAATGCAGGTAATGCAAGGACCTGTGTGCACTAGTGTACTGCTGTCAAACATCCAGTACATACATCTAAGAAAGGATTGGTAATATAAAATAGTTTACAAAACAGGTTTTAATATTGTCATGCCATTAGACTACAACAGATAATATGCTAGTACATAGTTATTTTTTATTTTCCACAGGGTCCAGTATGTTAAGATTATCATTTACTAAAACTACTATTTTTTTTTTTTTTTTTTTACTGTTTTCCTATAAATTAAAAAAAAAAGGATTTTAAAAAAGGAAATATTAATAATGGGGAGCATATTTTTCCTTTGATACTTCAAGTAGTCTAAGCATTTTCTGAATTTTCTTCCAATTTATTTTACCTCTTGATCCTTCTGTTTCATTTTATCCTGACCACAGTTTATATCGGCGCTGTTCAGGTCCAGTGCAGACGTAGGTCCAGGGCTCAGACCAAGAGATGGTGCAGATCCCACTGAGCCATCAGACAGAACTGGGTCTGTGCTCGACAAGGAGTCTGTCCTCAGGAGAGATTCAGATGAAGGCATGGGAGGAAGAGGAAGCTTTATCTAGAAGTGGGAAAACAGAATGATAGCACATCACTATGAAATATCTAACCTTAATTCTTAAAACATAAGGATTTTGTTTCACTCACTTTAATTGGTTTGATGGGCTCCTGATACTGATGTTGTTGTGTTTGTTGTTGATGTAAGTGCTGATGGTGTTGTGCATGTAGATGCTGCTGTTGGTGCATGTGTTGCTGCTGTGAATGGAGGTGCTGCTGTGGCTGTGAATGGTGGTGCAGATGTTGATGTTGCGGTAAGTGCTGCTGTTGTGGATGTTGCTGTTGAATTTGTTGTTGGTGATGGAGATGAGGTGCTTGTTGGTGAGACTGTTGATGGTAATTCTGTCCTTTGTTAATGTCTCTGGGCATCTCCAACATGAGATCATCTTTCCTGCCACGACCCCTTCCTCGACCACGACCCCTTCGGCTCTCTCCAGCACCAGGACCCATCAGCCCCCTGCAATAAGGAGGTTCTGGAAGTGGACGAATACGGGGTCTCCCCCTGGGCCTAGGAGGGCCTTCTCGTTTAGGTTTGGTGGGCTTTCTACCTCTCTTCTTTGGCCCGTCGTTGGGAAGGAGCTGTGGAGGAGGCCCAAGTGATGAGTAGCCTGAGGGGTTGCAGAAATCCAAGTCACCCATTAGGGGACTTAGACCGCCAACCCCTGAACCACCACTGGACTTTCTGCAGCTAGACACCAGATCAGGAAGCAAATCCGGGAGTCGCCTGCTATTCAGTCGAATGTCAGCAGGAACATCTGCTTTGTCTTCATCATCTTCAAATTCATATTCTTGGGCATAAGTCTTCTTTGTCTGGGGCTGGGAATTGGGGTCCCGTCGCTGTTTTAGAAGGTGGAAGGAGCTGGTCTTCAGCAGTTTTTTTGGTCTAGAGGAACAGAAGATGGGTGAGGTCAACCCACCTGCTCCAGAACCACTTCCTCCACCAGAATTTCCCATTATTTTATTCCCTGTTCCCTCTACACTAGACCCTGTTCCACCCATTCCCATGCCTGGTGCCTGTGACTGGATCAGGCCCAGTTGCTCTGTATTCACAGTAGATGGGAGTTCATGAGTTTTCAGTGAGTCCAAATCTAGATGCATGGTCCCATTGCCAGATTCAGAAAGACTGTGACAGTACTGCCCATAAGCCTGGTCACCATGGTGGCTCATCATATCATATCCACCTGCCCCTCCACCTGTTTTAACTGACTCTATTCCATCTTGAACATTAACACGTGCTTCAGAGACAATATCCTGATCTCCTTGTCCTGTACCTGCTCCACAGCTTGGTTTGTAGTCCTCAGAACAAAACATGTCCTCCATTCCTGGAAAAAATGATCGATCCTCATCTTGGAGAAGTGAGTCAGGGAAACAAATGGAGGTCAGAGGCACAAACCTCTGTTGTTGGCTCTGTCCCTGGTTCTGTGAAGTTTTCACTACAGAACTTTCAGTGTCAAACTGGTGCTCTTTAAGTTGATCTAGCTGTGGCTGTGGAATCTGGGGCTCTGGTTCCCTGGACTGGGCCTGGGGTGGCATTGGTCCAGTATTGGTTGGCATGTGGCGAGAGTGCTGATGGGAGTGTTGGTGATGTGGGTGGGGCTGTGGCTGATGGTGTGAATGAGGGTGTCCATGGTGAGAAGCAATGTGATGCAGATGAGATGGAGCTGACATGCTCAAATTTGACTCGTTCAGGAAATCATGAAGTTCTGAAGGTGTTTGTTGAGGATGGTGGCTCTGGTGATGTGAGGGCATCCTATGCTGCTGCTGCAGCTGTTGCTGTGGTCTTTGATGGTCATTAGAACTTCCATCTCCACCAACAATCCTCTCAGTGGGCCCTCCATGTTCACGACTGTTTGTTCTAGAGAGTGATCGTTCAAGCATTTCGAGTTGTGAGACTGAATTCTGACTTGACTGGCTTTGGTTTCGCTGTGTTTCACAACCATAGTGTGCCTCCATAGACTGGGATTGGAGTTGGAGTTGAAGCTGAGAGGCCTGTGACTGAGTTTCCACGCTCCCTCCACTTCCAGTTCCAAGGCCTCCACCCGGTCCCATTAAAGCCTGCTGACTCATCGGGTGTGGAGTTGGTTGGGAGACCTGTTGAGTGTCCATTTTGTTATGTGTGGAGTGGGAAAGGACAGACTGTAGAAGATGAGTTTGCTGAGGTTGCTGAGTCTGGTCAGGTGGCGAATCCATGTGTGAAAGAGAAGTTTGGGACCGTTGCTGCTGCAATTCTGGAGGTTTTCGTACGTAGGGTAGCTCAGATGTATCTGTAGCTTTCTTCACCTCCACATGTGTGTGAGACAGGGAATGGGGGTGAGAGTGCTGTGGATGTTGGGAGTGCTGTGGGTGTGAAGAGTGCGAGGAGTGATGTTGGTGTGTCTGGTGAGGATAGGAGTCCTCTCTTCCATAATGGACCACTGAGCCAAGGGAATCATGTTGGTGAGTGTGAGGAGCATGCTGGTGGGAGTGAGAGAGTGAATCAATTCCCCCTCGTCCTCCATTTGCCCCAGCTCCTGATACTGTCCTGTCTGTTTTTGTTGGCTGCTTCTTTAGAGACATTTCCAGCTGACTCTCTTGACCAGTCCCTGGACCGGTTCCTTGTCCAGCAGGATTTGCTGCTCCTGGTCCAATATTATTAGTGGCATTATTGGTGCGAATGACACTCTGTAGTTGGTAGCGTTCCTCAGATGCCTTGTTCAGTTCATAAGCAGATATTCCCTTTGGTTCTTCCCTACTTTGCAGCAAAGATTGTTGCTGTGCTGACTGCTGCTGGGAGGTCACCTGTGATGGCTGCTGCTGAGTGTGGTGCTGAGATGGATGGGGTGCTGGGCTTTGGGAGTGCAAAAGGTGTTGTATTAGAAAATCATCATCATCTTCATCCTCTTCTTGAGATCGTTCAATGCCAAGCATATCAGACTCTGACTTACTTTTGGGTGGTACAGAATGATAAGGGTGTGCCTGTGGTGGTGGTGGTGGTGCCCGTGTGTCTGAGTAACCCTGTGGAGAAGCTAAAAAATTAGGTGAGAGAACCGAGGATAGATACTTATTACCCCCAGTTCCTCCTGGAGACTGTGCAGGGTGAGTGGGTGCAGGGGAGTGCAGTCCAGGTCTAATGATTGCAGAGTTAATTGAAGGTGAAGGACTGGAATCAGGAAGGTGATATGATCCTCCAGCCCCACCACTTGCAACACTGTTACTGCTATTAGCTGCTGAACTACCACCTGTTGAGCCAGTGCCACTACTTGTTGAACCAGTACCACCTCCAGACCCAATTAGGGCAGGTGAATGTCCTGTACCATCATAGCCCATTGAAGGACTTCCTGCTCCTCCAAGTGAGGGTGGTAAAGAACCATATCCTGATTCTGAACCATACACCCCCTCCCCTGAAAATGAACGCCCTGTTGATCCAAGGCCCCCAAACCCTTTTCCTGATCCCCCAGGACCAGAGCTAACTTCCTGGGCCTGGGGAGAGCTGAACCCCCCAAAAGGCTGGGAAAGGTGGGATGGTGGAGGTTGACTTGGTGAATATGATTGTGAATGTTGTTGTGGTGGGGTTTGGCCAGGGAGGCAAGAAGTAGGTTTAACAGGAGCCACAGGGGAGCCGTATGTGGGAAGGCAGGGTTTAGCAGGGGGCTGTTGTGCTGCAGAGGAGGAAACAGGGAGTGGAGGAGGAGGTGGTGGAGGGGGCTGTGGTGCAGGTTGGGGAGGCGGTTGCTGTCTTGAAGGAGCAGAAGAGGCGCTAGATGAAGCACTCGGGTTAGAGGAAGTGGAGGAGGATGAAGTTGTAGAAGAAGCTGAGGGAGGCGTGTGAGGGGTTCTGGATGAAGAAGAGCTAGAGGACGAGTAGCCACTGCTTGAACTAGAGGTCTTTCCTGATTTCCCAATACCACCACCAGAAGCAGCTGATGAGGACGTTGAGGAAGAGCTATATGGGGGCTGTACTGTGGGGCGGTACACTTGGTCTGATCGAGGTGAGGGCTTGGGCTCAGATGATGGGCTCTGGTCACCAAGGGGGCTACAGTTCATTCCACCATGTCGGTGCTGTGAGATTTGCTGGTAGCCTGAAGCTCCACAGCTAAGATAATGTTGCAGGGGATGTGATGTGGACGAGGACAACTGGGACTGTGCAGGGGGAGGTCTCTGATAGTGCTTAATTACACTATCTTGCCTTGGGATTGCTCTATCCTGTGGCGTAGGTGGTTGGGAGGGTGCAGGTGCTGAAGAAAATACAGAAGTATTGTACAGATGGGAGGACTGCTCTTGAAGCTGGGAGGAGAGCAAGTTAAATTGAGGAGGAGGTAAGTGGCGGGCAGAGGATGATGTAGGTGCTTGAGGCTGAGGGCCACTTGAGGGCTCCTGTGCTCCTCTGTATGCTGCTGCACTCTGTGAAGAGAGAAGACGGTCAAAACCCAAGCTGGATTGGGATGGTGTTTTTATGTGCAGCAAAGGATCATGGGGTGATAGGAGGCCATTGGAGGTAGGGCTAAATGTAGGTGTATCTTGGAGGGACAGTGATGATGTCACCCCAGAGAATGAACGCCCAGAGAATGTGGCAGGGTGCTGGTATGCTGACAGGGCAGAGGAAGAAGGGAATGAACCAGATCCAGGCAAAGCACTGGAGATGAAGAGCTCAGCAGGGGCTGGGGTATGCATTGCTACAAACATGGAGACAGATAAAACCAAATTAACCAGGTGGCAACCACATCAGTATTCATATTTAATTTGCATACTATCCTGTATAGGACAGAAAAATTAAGCATTGTTGGATGCTTACCAGTCTGCCATGATGGGGTACGAAACTGAGAAAGGAGGGAGGAGGCAGATGGGGGAGGCTGTGGGCCTCGGGATTCCAAAGCAGAGATGAGGTTCATGACTGAAGCGTCAGGCCCTGAGGGGCTAGCATGGTGTAACCCAGCATCAAACAAACCGGAAAGCCCTACAGAGAAGTCATAACGTATATACCATATATATATATACAGTATAAGTGATCTCCTAAAACTTGCAGTAGTTCCATGTGAAATATCAACATAAGCCAAAGTTAAGAAAACATTTTAGCATATTTTGTCAGAGGAAAAAAAAAATTAGCAAACGGCTTGATTCAACAAGAACATATGTTGAACACATTTAAAAAACTGAAAATATATTTTAAAATAGGTAAAAAAAAAAAAGACACACAAAAAAACTCCACTGCCCTCACCTAAGCTCCGGCCTGGAGCCCCCCATGCCCCAGCCTGTCCGGGGCTGCCTGGGTGGTGATTAGTAGCATAGCCCTGCAAGGGGTGTGGTGTGGCATAAGCTTGACGATGGAGTAATTCGGAGTCTGCATGGGAGGATCTGGAGCTCCCATACATCAGACTGACAACACAGGTGAAAAAGAAAATAGAACAAAAACAGAGTGAGATTGGGAGAGCGTAGAATTACTTTGAAAATAAAAGAGCTTCCAGCCCTTTGCATACAATTAGTCCTTAAAGCTTATAGCTTTGAATATACAATGTTATACAATTCAATACACAAACCAGTCACTTAGCATGATACAGATTACAGGTCTGTTGAGCTGAACGCTTCATAAATCCCGGGGGGAAAAATATCATCTGATCTAGCTGTGTATTATACGCTACTCAGTAGAGCCACACATGCAGATTAACTGTTTAATCAGCCCGTTCACTTCTGTATCCTCTCTCTCCCAAATAGCCTCGGGATCTAACTCTACACAGTCGCCACTACAACAATGCACATGCTCATTATCCTTGTACACAGTCAATCCTTCAGGCTAAGAATGTCAAAAGCTCAAGACCAGTTTTCAACCTCTCCTGTGCACCCTTAAAAAAACCTGCCTCTGGATTGTGTCCACCAACATATCAATAATCAAGCATTCCACATAATTTACTGCAATGCCATACTGTATTAAATTATATTTTTAGATGTAGGGAGGGACAACAAAAACACCAGTAAAACCTTTCATACTAAAACCTGTTTGATTAAACACCATACTGCAGGACTACATCTTGCACAAGACCAAAGCCATGCAATGATTGTGCATTTTTATCAGTTGTCCAGGTTCTCTGTATTTCTTCCTCTGCTGTAAACGTAAAACCAGCTATTCACTCTGATTGGACGTGGCTCAGCCAATCGGCTGTCTTTCGACATCTCTACAGACTGTTGTTCCCTTTCATAAGAGTGGGCAGTTGAGCTGACAATAGCGGTTAGGATGTTGCTGAGGTGAGACAGAGCTCTCATTGATAAAAGCTCTCTTGTGACTGAATTGCCTTGGTAACCCCCTTCCTCAACAGGCTCTTAATGGGAGTACGGCTCTGTTAGCGTGGATCACTCCGCTCGGAGGCCAGTGTGGGAAGCCGCAGACGCCACACACAGCGCGAGCACGTGGTGAGGGGGTGGGTGTCATTCAATATGAACAGCAGAACACAGAACCAGACAGTCTATCTTTAAACCAACAGAGAAAAATAAGTGCGTTGACACTCACATTGTTTCATTCTACATTTTGGGCCAAAAAAAAAAAATGATCACAATAAAAAAATTGCAGCCAAAGATGAGTACGTATGGTATGATCCTGCCGTTCGATATTCTGTGAATAGATTCCTGCAAACACAAACACAAACAGAAATTTCAATGACTGTCCACATGGTTTCTAGGCGCAAAGTAGGAATGACCAAAGCTCACACTCGGCGGGGGGGGGGATAGCATCTGAAAGCTTGTCCATGTCATATCAACGTATCTTTGTCTCAGGGGCAGGGTTCTTGGGTAATTAGCTGGAAAAAAGCTCTAATGAACTGAGTTAAATAGTTAAATGCACAAGCAAAAGAGCACACACCTCACACAGCCTCGCCAGTTTATCCAATAACCACATAAATCATTGTGGCTGTGTAGAATTCTGTGCAATCGATAATACAAAACCCCTTCTTAAGACATTTAAATAGCTCTGATTTGGTTTTAGAATTTAAGATAAGGCAAGGAAGGCTATGATGAGCTCTTCATTATCAGCAAAAGCAAAAGGACTCTATGTTATTTTTTTTGGAAGGAAGAGCAAATCCATTTTCAACAGACACACCAAAATCTAATAAACAAGACTTCCAGTCAGACAGTCAAATGCTTCTGTGGCAACAAAACACCGTTTCCTTAATAACAAGCATGTGTTCATCATCAGCGTTCATATACATTAAAATAATTCTTCTCCAAAACCTGTGAGATCTCTGGCAAGATCAAAGAGACTGTCATGGTATAACAGTCCTTAAGACTGACATGAGGTTTGATAGAAATCAGACCTTAATTAGGTGTTAATCCCAAAGAGATGAACCACAGACCCAGAAGGAGCAAGAGATGGATCCCTGGAGGAACGAGAGAAATTGATGGATGTTTCCCTGTACACTCGCTTCAGCTACCCTTTCTTTCTTTTCACGTCTTTTTGCTCATTTTCAAACCTGGTATTCCTCTGCCATTGTTCACTTGCTCTTCAGGTGATTCCATGCACATTTACTCTTCTTCAATTCTCTCTCTCTCTCTCTCTCTCTCTCTCTCTCACACGCACTTCTCCAGCAGGTAATCGTCACCCAAGTCAGCCCTTGTTCAAGGATTCGCTGTTCTGGTGTACTCTCTGCATTACACCTTTCTTCTGCATTCTCCAACTCCACTTATTTCTAAGCTTCAGCACCTTTGCCCAACACTTTCAGCCAGTCATTTCCTCCATGTCTCCTCCAGCCTTAAAAGAACCAGTGAAATAACATATCGCAAAATGGTGAGTGGAATGGGAGAGCAAGAGCGAGAAAGCATGAGTATAAGACACACACGACAGCAAGAGGAGATAAATTGTAGGCTGAATGAGAAAGCTCTATTAATTCCACTGTAAAGACATGCTCCTAATTTAATGGATTGCAATCCCTCCTCACAGGTGCAACATGTTTACGCGCTGATGGGAAATTCAACTGTACCCATTAATCTCCGTTAGAAATATTCAGTGTGTGGTGGCTCCATGGAGACCTGTACAGCTCTCCATGGTCAAGCGTACTATCTAAACATGCCAGAACGCCCCATCAAACAGCCCTGAAAGGTGATCTTTAAATCACAAAAGGAACGTAAATGGAATCATGAGACGGGAAACGCCTTCTTGCAACCATAAACCTTGTTTCTGCTTCGTGGTGGAGGATTCCCATATAAATACATGAGGTGTTGCGGAAATATCGGGTTAAAGTTGTAACTCCGGAGGAGGTTAACTCCCAAGCATTGCTGTCATATTTGAATAAGTGCTGGAAAAATCCACAGTCAGAGACCTGCAGTCTGAAAATTATTTCACTTCATTTCATATTCATTTAATACATCAGCGTGTTTCATCACGGCCTAATGGTGGGACACGCGTAGTCCCACACCAGCACTCTCGCTCTGAACTAATATTAATTCAAAACAAAAGCAATTACAATTTCTCCCCCAAAACTAAAAGAGGAGCGATTCAATTTCACTTCATTTCATTTTGCTCGGATGATGCTCTCCGGCGGCGCTGAGGCTGCAGTGCTGAGGTTTGTCCGGAGTCTTATGAGTCAGAATTGCTCATTAAGGATCCCGGGTGCCATCAATCCCGTCTGTAGTGAGCAGAGATGCCCTTGACTCAGAAAGGCAATCATAAACTATCCAGCAGCCCAGGAGCAATCACTCCCACCAGGCCGAGACCACAGGAGAGCGTAACGTGTGTGTGTGTGTGTGTGTGTGTGTGTGTGTGTGTGTGTGTGTGTGTGTGTGTGTGTGTGTGTGTAGTCTCACCTGGTTCACCACCACGATATCACACGACCTACTATACAGGAATATACCAGTGCGATAAAGGACTATTCGGATGGGATTCGTTTTCTGGACACAAGCTTGTGTTGGAAAATAACTTAAGGACGTCTTTGTATTAAACACACACTTTCCAAGATAAAAAATTCCATGCCTACTACACACTGATTATGTTTATTTCTTTTAGGGGGGGATCTTAACCCTTTAAGCCCTATTCACACTGGATTAGTTTTCCATATGGATGTGTATGGATGTAATTATTCCCAGAGCATCTCTGGAATTTTACGTCAGCAATTTTTTCCAGTCTGCAAATCTTACGCCATATTTTACATTATATAAATACGAACTGAGCAGTTGGAACAACTACACGTAATATTTATTCCATCTGAAGTGACATGTTGGTAAAGATTGTGTTTCATCCTGGGGGAAAGCGGTTTAGTGCTTTATCTACAGTACAAAGACGCTTCAGGAAACGCTCACTTTTTTTCCCCCACTTTTCTGTCGTCTCCTGCTGAAACCTCAAGTTTAAAACGCAGAAAGAAATCATATATAGACAGCGTTTAGAAGGGTGGGTCAGAGAAGGGACGCTGCCAGGTTCTAGCACAGGTATACACTACACACGTTATGGTCATGTGATCTATTACTGATGAACACCTTACACACTATCCACATGAACCATTTCTAGATATTAGAGGGCAGGAGTGACATTCTGAGTACTGCAGAAAAATAAATGTTTCTACAAACTGAGACTGGGATAGAACCTTCATTACTCTCGAGGTTAAAATTAGACCCACATCTGGAATAATGGAGGAATGGATTAACTCTGATCCACCATCTTTCACTGGAGCCTCAGTGGCAAAATGCTTTGTGACATAAAACAGGGACCTTTGCTGTTCTCACAGTTACGTCTAATACAACACCTACAGCACCTGATAGACGGGGGTTAGGTATCAAATTAATACTGAAAGCAGAATGAGACCGGTGCAGGCTTCGAGCGTGCATTAACTATCCCCTGCAGACAATATTCAAACATCAGGAGTTTTTGTGGTCAGGCAGCAGGTCCAGAAAAACACCTTAAATATGACATGATGCTTTTCGCTGGATTTAGCTATTCGCATATTTCCCTCTGCAGTCCCCGAGACAATAACAATCATAAAACTACTACATGGCACAAAATTACACCATCACAAGAGCAACCTCACACACACACACACACACACACACACACACATATACAGGTATATACACACTGTGTAAGGACTCTGTAAAATATAGAATAAGTAATATTACAGGATACAAATGGTTAAAAGATTAAATGTTATGATAACTTATAAAAACATGCTTTATTAGTTCTTTTATTAGTCAATTTTTATTTTAATCTGTTTTGTTTTATTTTAATATGTTTAATATTTATTTTAAAATGATAAAAACTCAAGATAAAATTGAGATCCTTCATTCTCATGGTCAGCCAGAGCCCTCTGACACACAACGAAACAACAGCAACGAGAAGAAGAAGAAGAAGAAGAAGAAGAAGAAGTGACTCAGTATACGGAGATGTTTGTTCTAAAGGGACCCTGCTTTATTTTCATTCGCACTGCAGCGCGAGCCGCTCCACCGCTGCAAATGAATGCACGCGAGCACCGTGAGCTCCTGTGATTGATGCGGTTGTCACGGAGACGGTGAACATACGTGGCCGCGGCCCTTTGAACTCTAAAAGCACTGCAGGGCCGCGATGCATTAAGAGCTGTACAGTCTGTATACATGCGCGTGACGGAAACGAACATGGACAGGAAAGATCTTTTCCGCTGTGTTTAAACAGCCCGAGCCGATATTATTGAAAACCTGAAGAGAGGAAAAAAGAAAGAAAGGAAGAAAGAAAGAAAGAAAGAAAGAAAGAAAGGAAGGAAGAGGAGGCTGTCTAACTGCAGGACACTAAGTGTACTAGTTACACCATGACATGATGGCTGAAGCTACAGCATACCAACACTTACAGCCGCTTTATGCTCAGTCTGTGTACCGCGTTTAATAAAAGCGGATATCCGGTCAGTCTGTGTTGTTAAACGCTTTAGTGATGAAAACATCATCACACTGAAGCTTATGTACAGTACGTTTCTCATACAGTACTCAGAATCACCTGTCCAGGTGTCGCGCCTGGCGGATAATAACCCAGTAACCTGGTAACTAACGTTATTTTTCTCTGCGCTCTGACCGGACGTTACTGTGCACTCAACATGCTCATGATGTCAAATATTAAATGTGCAGCATGTGAAACACCTGGTGTTAAAGCTGTACAAACTACAAACACACATCTTATAGAGTCCACACCATACACACTGTACACACACACACACACACACTATAATACCATATACATCAACACCCCATACACCAAACACATTACATATATCACACACACACACACACACACACACACACACACACACACACACACACACACACACCATATACTCCACCCACTACACACCATATACATCATATATATATATATCATGTACCATATAATAGGATGGCCATATTTTGGTCCTTGAAATAGAGGACACTGGGGGCAGGATGGCGGCGCGGGGCAGATGGACACCCGCTAAATTAACGGCGAATGTAGAAATCAGAAGCTGGATCCTGGACATTTTCGTCAGTTTAAAAATCCCACCTCAGACACATTTTTAGGTCTCAAAAAGATGAGGTGTCTGGGAAAAAGAGGACGCATGGTCACCCTGCGTACACACCATGTAGACCACATGTGTGAAGCTGGTCCATAAAAGGGCCGTGTGGGTGCAGGTTTTC
>JAQMCW010000008.1:71703-81872 GCA_030068335.1 Chrysichthys cranchii | reverse complement strand
GTGTCGCCCTGCGCTGGATTGGTGACCTGCCCAGGGTGTAACCCCGCCTCTCTCTCACCCGAAGTCACCTGGGATTGACTCCAGCCCAATACACCCCCCCCACGACCCTGAACAGGATTAAACAGCAGGAGACTTTATTTTATAAAATTATTTGGATTATTGATCATTTCACATGCTGGTTCACATTAAAGCCATATTTAAAACATCTTGAGCAGAATTGAGGTTAAGTGCTATTTAATTTCTAGAGCTATGCAATATTTATGTATTTTATTTAATATAATAAAATAATTTTGCAGATATATATATATATTTACAGGAGTACAGGATCCATTTTGATGTGAATGAAAAGCAAATATAAACACTTTTGTGATTTCGTAATTAAATAATATTATCTTACATTTCAGGAGCAGCAGGAATAAAACAGGAATTGAAAAATATTTTTAAAAAACGCCAAAATATGATAAAAAGAGGACAAACAGAACCAAGAGAAAACAATACGCTCCGATTCAACCAATGAGGACTCGAGTTAAAGGTAAAGGGGCGGGATAGTGACGGTAGAGCCGCGCCGCGATGAACCAATCAGAGCGCAGCAGTGCAGAGGCGGGAGGAAGAGGCGACGGGTTTATGTTGTGTAGCCGCGCGGAGACTCACACCATTCAGCAGCGAAATGGCGGAGACCGCGGACAGGATGGAGGTGAGCTGGAGTCACACAAAGAGCGGCCCGGTGAAGCCGGTGCGCGGGGACACTAACGCTCGGTGTCTGTAGGATGAGATTTCACCTCAAGTTCTCGTCGTCGGGATCTCTCTCGCGCGCTTTTTAACTAACGCTCTAATTACGTGCTGCGCATCATCCATTTTTACACAGTTTAGCTAACGCTAGTTTACCTCAGAAAATCCGACAAGTGCTACCGCTACCATCTTTTAGCCTGAGCGAGTCACTAAAGCTGACGTGTTCTCCTTTACCGAGGTTCGTTTGGGCATTTCTGTAAAGAAAACGCGTCCGTTTGATTCATCGTTAAGCTTCTCGCTGAATCACACTAGCTAGTTAGCTAGCTCACAGAGGATCATTGGCTCGTGCACACACCGCATGGGATTAAATCTTTTCTGTACCCGTGTTGGGACAAGTCCCGCCTCTTTGCTACGATTGGTTGGTTGCTAGAACCATCCGTGGTGTGATTGGCTAGTCTGGGAGCTATCCACTCGGCGCGCTGATCGAGCAGCCTGTCACATCGCGCGGAGGCGGGGTTTATCCGAGAATGGGTGGGAATGAAATGTATAACCAGCATGGAATTTTTTTATTTTTATGTATTTTATTTTTTTTAATCTAGCTAGTCTTCATGGTTGTAGTCACCGACAGTGTAGTTCATCAGGATAAGATGTGTGCGTCACTGTGGATGCGACTCGCACTTTAGAGCTGTACAATTTAGGTTATCTAGCAGCTCCACGTTGTTAGCATGGTGGCTTTGCTAATAGCTAGTCTGAGCTCTCACATGGCCCCAGGATGGAGAAGCTCTTCAGGAGTTCCTCACTTAAGGGAGTTTTGTTGTTTGTTCACGTTACATGAGCATCAGGGAGCTCGGATATCAGTGGTGTTGATGTTTTTGTCTCGTGTGTGTGGAGGTGTCGCAGGGAGAGAGCTCAGAGAAGCCTGCTGCTGAGGACATGACATCCAAGGACTACTACTTCGACTCCTACGCTCACTTCGGCATCCATGAGGTCAGAGCACGAGGTCTATTCCTGATTGTTCATGTATAATCTCTCAGCATGTCTTCCTGTCTCACACCTTCCTGTCTGTCTGTAGGAGATGCTGAAGGATGAAGTCCGCACCCTCACCTACAGAAACTCCATGTTCCACAACAAGCACCTGTTCAAGGACAAGGTGGTGCTGGATGTGGGCAGCGGCACTGGCATCCTGTCCATGTTTGCGGCCAAGGCAGGGGCCAAGAAAGTCATTGGCGTGAGTCTCTTATGCACACGCACTCTGCACGTCTCACACTCTTAACCTCCTCGCAGCACGGTTCGATCTGGGACACCTTTAGGAGCACTACTTGTGTGGGTGTGGCCTAATATGCTTATGAGTGACAGCCCTCTGTCAGTCTCCAGTGGTGAGATCAGCATCGTTAGCGCTTGGTAGCTGTACTCCGTCAGTCATGTGACCTCAGAAGCTCCACCCTTGCCAAGCCACACCCACTTCAGGTCATATTTGGGACAAATTGTGAACTTGGTAGTGATGATGGCGGTGAGGCTGGCAGAGCCTCACCCCAGAACCAGAACGGCACTTTAATGTTTATTGTGCTGTTGATTTTGTAGATCGAGTGCAGCAGCATATCTGACTACGCAGTGAAGATCGTCAAGGCCAACAAGCTGGATCACAGTAAGCACACACTCCTTACTGCTCTGGGTCTCACACACACACATTGACCCATGTGAATAACTGCCTGTGTGTGTTCCTCAGTCACCAGTTGTTTTGGATGAACATGCCCGCTTTGAGTGAGGCTGAGTTTCCACTTCTGCGCCCTCACCCGTGTGTCCTTGTTGTTCCAGTTGTGACCATTATAAAGGGCAAGGTGGAGGAGGTGGAGCTCCCAGTGGATCATGTAGACATCATCATCTCTGAGTGGATGGGGTACTGTCTGTTCTACGAGTCCATGCTCAACACGGTCATCTACGCTCGAGATAAGTGGCTGGTGAGGATCACAACCGTCACGCCTCTCGCTACGTCGCTTTAATCCACAGCAGCACATTAACCCTTTCCAGCGTCTTCTAACTACCTGAGACTCTTGCTGTGATTCAGGACTGAGCATTCTGAACAATATCAAAAACTTAATTTGTAACAATAATAATAATTGATTTATTGTGCCACACATTACTGAAAGCTGTAGCTTTGAGTGAAGAGACGTGTTTTGCCCTCGCGTCAGTAATGCCATACACTAAACTCTAAATTTCAAAGAATATTTAAATAAAACAAATATGATTATAAAATAAATGTAAAGAATATTTCATAACTTATTGAATAATTTAGAATGTACAGCAGTCCCTTGTATTTCACAGGGGCTAAAACTTCCCATGAAAGATGAAAATCCGTGATACACGGACGCCACCCCTAAATGCTTTATATATGTTTATATTTTAAGTCCTAAATGATCCTCCCGCACTCTTTAAACACAATTAAACACACAATTCCCAGCCCCCCCCCCCCTTGTACAGAATTTTGTCGAATTCATAGAAACGTCACATTTATAGTGAGTACTGTAATGTGCTGTATACTTATATTTTCGGTACTGTATGTGTGTAGTACACTAACCTAGCCTGGGGGGGTTGGGTTAGTGTATAATTCTGTTCATAAACATGAAATATTTTACTGTGTGTTCAGACTGAATGCGGTGAGAGCATCGAAGCAACTGCACGGCGTTAATTTTGTTGCGGTTCAGTGGCGACCAATCAAAGTCTTCCGTTGTAAAGAACACCAGAGGAAGAACTGTGTAAACTTTACTTCCATTCAAACAGTTCCCAGTAGTCTACGATGGAGGAAATGTTCATAATGGCCACTTATCACTGGTCCATGGTGACATTATACATTTAAAGAGAAGTGTGACGAGTTATTGTTTCATAGGCAGCGTTTTTGCTCTAGAACGCTGGTCTTTTAGCTGGAATGCGATTCATTGGCCCAAAGCAACACCAATTTGAGATTTTACCGTAATTAGACATTAAACTTCGCTAGCAGGAGCTTGTTTACTTTAATGTCGGATACACGCTGTCGTTTTAATGTTAATTAAAAACCAAGGCTAGTAAACAAACAAACCGATAAACTGCACGATGAACTCTGCCTCAGCATCAACACGAACCTCACAGCATACACGTGGCATTTGATTAGTTCTTTTTATTTCCTTTCTTACAAAACATGTCGTTATAATTGTGCGTTATTTTCCTTAGTGATTGATTTCACGTGAAATATTTCAGGAGTTTATAACCTGCTTGCAGCCAGCAGACTCGACGCGTACCAGCTGAGTGCGTGTTTCTCTTGCTGCCTCTAAAGTTTGCAAAAATGATCTTGTAGCCGCCCGTTTCACCCACATCCCAGAGCACCCTCAGACTCCGAGAGCGGCGTTGGCGTCCGGAGTGAATTTGGACAAGAGAGTTTGGATACGTTTTAAATAATTAATGACTGGGACGTTAATGCGTGTTTCGTATCTTTAAGCATACACAGCAACAACACACTCCGGGAAAGTTCTTCAAAGCATCCTTAACGCTTAATGTTTTTGTTTTGACCGAAGCCTTTCTCGTAAAGCAACGCCCTGTATAACAAACACCATTCTAGGTTTTAGATTTAACTTTGTCCTCTGCAGTGTGTGCGAGTGCTCGCTTGTCTAAGGGTGTGTGTGTTTATCTTGGAAGCATGGGGTTAAATTGATGTTGGTACTGTTGTTGATGTGCTCTCGTTTCAGAAACCTGACGGACTGATTTTCCCCGACAGAGCCACACTGTACATCACCGCTATCGAGGACCGGCAGTACAAGGATTATAAAATTCACTGTGAGTTTTCTGCTCCGGTGTTTCCCATGTGTTCCTCGGGAACGCTGCTGCTCTCTCTGTGTTTTTTCCCCTTTCCATGGTGGTGTTCTGTTTAAGATCTTTTCCTCTCCGCTCTGTCAGGGTGGGAGAACGTCTACGGCTTTGACATGTCCTGCATTAAGGAGGTGGCCATTAAGGAGCCGCTGGTGGACGTTGTGGATCCCAAACAGCTCGTCACCAGCTCCTGCCTCATCAAGGTGACTGAGTGACCCACCGTTTACTCGTGCAGATGTTTTAGACTGATTACATCTGTGTCAGAGAAATGTTTGGTATTAATGTGTGTGTGTGTCTGTGTCAGGAGGTGGACATCTACACGGTGAAGATCGAGGACCTGTCCTTCACCTCGCCCTTCTGCCTGCAGGTGAAGAGGAACGACTACATCCACGCTCTGGTCACCTACTTCAACATCGAGTTCACACGCTGCCACAAGAGAACCGGCTTCTCCACCAGTGAGTCGCTGCAGAACATCTTTGAGGTTCTAGAGCTGCTGAGCAGAGCTGATGTTCAGCTTCGCGTGTGACGTCCGTGTCGGTGTTGCGGAGCCTTTAGACGTGTCTGAGCTCTTCTTTAGATCTGTACTTTAACATGAAGGAGACGGCGTTTTGTTTCTCAGCAGAACTAAACCGTAGAAATCATTCTGGGGTCAAAGTTCACCTGTAACCTCGTGATTCTTCTTTCCTCCTCAGGTCCCGAGTCTCCCTACACCCACTGGAAGCAGACTGTCTTTTATCTGGATGATTACCTGACGGTGAAGACGGGAGAGGAGATCTTCGGCACCATCAGCATGAAACCCAATGTCAAGAACAATGTAAGGCCTGAAGCTACAGAGTTACTCTTACCATCACACATGTCACACACGTTGGTAATTTATGCTTTATTCCTCTTACACTGCAGCCTGGAACCAAATATTAGCTTTTATTTTTTTATTTGACAATGACGGGGCATATTTTTAAATTGTTTAGTCAATTTATTTACACTTTACAGTCACATTTAATTTTCTGGAGCGTCAGTTCTGACTTGAGTTACGTTAATACGACACAACCTTCCAGTCCCAGTTTTCTACATTTACATTTAGTCGCTAAAATCCGTACAGAGATCACACCAAATGTAAAGGAACATGATATTGTCTAATTATAGATAGAAAATGAGTGCAATATGAGTGTAAAAACTTAACTATACAATATACATACTCTTAAAATATTAAAATACTAATATACATAAATTAAACAAGTATAAAAAATGAAATTTATTATTCAATCAAATATTCTAAAATTTTATTCTTAAAAAGCTCCAGTGAACAGCTTTCGATGACGTCCTTAGGAAGGCCACACAGTGTCTCTGTCTCTCTCTCGAGTCCTATCTGTACCATCAGCGGTACGTCGGTGTGTCATTTCTGACATCTCTTAGCGGGACGCATTTTACAGGGCAAGGTTGCCAGTCCCACTCCTAACCCTCCCCTTACCTGGGGGCGGGATCACACAACACACAGAGACAGACAACCGTCCACACTCACATTCACATCTATGGGCAGTTTAGGGCAGCCAGTCCGCCTAATGTGCATGTCTTTGGGCTGTGGGAGGAAACTGGAGTACCCAGAGGAAACCCATGTGGACATGAGAACATGCAGACTCCACACAGAAAGGTGCCCGTGCCGAACCCAGGGCTCGAACCCAGGACCTTCTCGCTGTGAGGCGACAGTGCTAACCACTTTGCCCTTCCAGAGTCTAATAGTGACCGTTACCTCTGACTGTCACACGGTGCGCACACTGGAGACTCCTTACACATCATACAGAGATAAACGGATCCTTACAGAAAATAAATGTCCGCTGTACAAGTCTATGTAAATGAGCTATTACTATGGAGACGGTAATGTTAGAACAAGGGCATTAATTTTAAATAAACCTGCAGCTCTTAACAGCAGTGCTGTTGAACGTTAATCAACACTCTCTGGCCAATCACAGAGCAGAATTCAGGAAGGAAAGTTGCACCAGTTGGCTAGTGTGTATTGTGTGATCAGAGGTTTTATTTTTGTTTTGATGTGTGTGTGTGTGTTACAGAGAGACCTGGACTTCACTGTAGACATCGACTTTAAGGGTCAGCTCTGTGAGATGTCCAAGACCTCAGAGTACAGGATGCGCTAAGCTGTGTGTGTGCGTGTGTGTCAGAGGGAGATCCGTGCTGTGTGTGTGTGTGTGTGTGTGTGTGTGTGTGTCCTCATTCCTGTCAGAGAGTGCTCTCATGCTGATGGAGATGATCGCTGAAGGACTTTTCCACACCCGCACACGGACACTTTCAGTTCCTTTACAATGACGACGCAGCAGCGTTTTTATTGTGCAATATTCACACAGGATGCGTTTATTATTTTTATTATGGTTCTTTTTCCCCTGTATTTCCTCAGTATGTGTGTATACACACGTGCGCACACACACGTGCCCTGGCTCCCTCTCTGGCCTGTACATAGTGTTCATGTTCAGCCACTTTAACCTGTTGTGCAGTCATGGATCCTGTTGTCACGGCAACGCGCCCGTCCCATTTGATTTCTAGTGTTTATTTGGGTAAGAAGAGCCTCCTGTGACGGTTTGGTTGCTCCTCTCCCTCAGCGTGTGTTTGGGGGCAAACGCAAGTCGCTCATTGGTGTATTTTTGATATTCCGTGTACTAACTCATCATCATCTGCCTGTAAAACAAAAATAAATAAAAAGATGTTAAGAACTCAGGCTGCGGTTCAGAGCCTGAGCCCGGCTCTGTGATTGGCTGAATGTGAAGGCGTGCCACTGGTCCCGTTCTCACGCCGCAGTGTGTCTGTGTGGTCACTGGAGGGCGCTCTAACGGTTCACGCTGGTTTTATTTTCCTTTAAAGCCCCACAGCTGCTTTTTAAAACTCATGTTTGTTTTGTGGGAGGGGAACAAACCCCTGAAGGGGCAGATTTCAGCCTGGTTTTGTGCTTTTAGTACTTTTGCTGTTACAAGCTGAGCGCCGACTCCTCCAGCAGCCGAGTTTTCTCTTCATGCCTTTGGACGTGTGTTCTCTGAGCAGGTAAACCTCGAGCTGCAGTCTGACGCTCACAGCGTGTGAAGGAAAGTCAGCCGTGGACACGTTTAGTGCGGGTGTGTTAGGGGTCATCTCCTTCTCACGTGCGTCTGAGAAACGGCTGCTGTCTGAAAGCTGGTGTTGTGTTGATCCCCTCCTGAATCAGTGTTCGACAGACGTAAAGATCGAAACTGGACGCAGCTGAACATCTCCCCTAGGTTTAATATCTGTAGTGTTCATTACGGGCGAAAGAGAAAACCAGGTCTCCGGTTTGTGTTCATCGCGGCTCTGGGCTTTGGCTGGCTAAAATGATCCATTACATACACCTTAGTTTTTTTTCTGAGTCTTTTTGTGTTTTTTTTTTTTTTTTTTTAATAAAACAATAAAATTGGGAGAAAAATCTGGTCTTGTTGCTGCCTGTCTATAAATAATGTATTTATTTACCATACAAACCCTTCATGAAGGTGTCACTAAAGATAAACCCAGAAGAATAATGAGCACTTTAGGAAAAGTCAGCAGTTTGTATAATTCAGCTCCCCCCCCCCCCCCAGTTTCTATCACACGCCTTTCTTTATAAAAAAGGAAGCAGGGAAGCTCTCTAAGTCTGTTATGTGATGGTTTCTTTAAGCAGGAGCCGTCACTGGAGACGCTGGCTTTGAGCAGGTTTATGATTTTCTTGGTGTGTGGGTATCAGTTATTTTCTCAGGCCGTCTTTGAAAGTTTATTTTTAAATTCTGGATCGTTTCACACATCACATGATCCTGTGGTCACGCGCAGCTTTTTAAACTACACATAAAATCAAACTGAATTTAGAACCGAAGATCGTTTAAGAACAGTTAGTCATACTGCTGTTAATTATGGGATGCTTTTTAAGTTATAAAAATGGAACTGAGAAAAGAAATGTAAGCTTTCACACACTGATGAACTTCACACAGATCTGCAGGATAGAAGTCTTGAATTCAAAGTTCTCACTTCCAGGTGTGGAGAAGCTGAAATGAGGATGTGTGTGTGACTGACCAAAAGGTTTCACTGCGTTAAAGGTGTTTCAGAGGAACGTTTCATCATCTACACGCAGCTGAGAGCTGAAACTCCTCTAACGAACACTCTTAATGACAGCATCAGTTCAGACCTTCACTAAACTGTGGGGGTAGCTCGGGGTGAAGACTTTGCACTACTGATCGGAAGGTTGTGAGTTCAAATCCAGGCACCGCCAAGCTTCCTCTGTTGGGACCTTGAGCAAGACCCTTAACCCTCAACTGCTCAGATGTATAAATGAGATAAATATAAGTCGCTCTGGATAAGGACGTCTGCCACATGATGGTAATGTAATGTGTTCTGTCTCAGGGACAGACTTTAGAGAGGAGAACGTGAAGAAGAACTGGAACTGATCTTAGAAATGATGGACTAGATCACTAACGGCTCAAATAATCCGGATTATTTATTTCATCCCTGTTCTTTACTAACATTACTCTTTCATTTATATAAAGCACTCTGAGCTGAATGTTGTTTGTATGTAAGGAAATAAATCATTTTCTATTTGTTATCCATGAGTTTTACTGTCATTCCCGTGTAATCTTATTGATTATAATGCAGAAATCTTTAACTTAAAGGAGCAGAAGTTTGACCTCTACTTTCTCCAGCAGTTTAACTCCAGTCTTAGTGGCGTGAGGATAATCCTTATTGTCATGAAAACGTTCATTAATATAGGCTTATTTCAGTTTATTAAGACTTCATGTGGAAGCGATCATCACACTTGTCTCGAGTGAATCCCATGACATCACTCTGCTGTAAAACACACCAGAGTCGAGAACCTGGGAATTGAATCCCTGAGAAAGACTCCATTTCATCTCACACAGGTTTGTTTTGCTCTTTTACAGATTTAATCTTCTCACACAGACACACTCAGCCAATCAGATCACAGCCTCCACTAAGTCTGTTCATTATTTTGTTTAAAGTTATAATTACATTACTGTCATTTGGCAGGCACTCTTATCCAGAGCGACTTACATTTATCACATTTTATATACAACTGAGCAGTTGAGGGTTAAGGGCCTTGCTCGAGGGCCCAGCAGTGGCAGCTTGGTGGTACTTGGACTTGAACTCCCAACCTTCCAATCAGCAGTGCAGCATCTTAACCTCCTGAGCTACACCTGCCCCGTTATAATAATTATTTGTTTAAAAATGATTAAAGTATCTCCCTTAATCCGTATGAAAATGGTACAATTTCAAAGTTCTATGTTCATATTATCCTTCCGTTCGCAGCCGCTTCCCAAAACCAGGACTGTGTGTGAAAAGGAGTTGGGTCTAATGTACAGTTAAATGATAAATATGTGACTTAGCTACTGAAAACTTAAGATCCACCACTTCTTGTGCACGTCTTGGACTAATCCAGTTCAGTCCTACATAGAGGTCACTTTTCTAAATCCAGATTCTCTGCAATTACAGTGGAACCTCTGGTCACGAACTGAATCCGTCCCGAGACTCTGTGACCCGATTTGTTCGCGACCCGAATCAGTTTTTCCCATTGAAATGAATGTAAATCCAATGAATGTGTTTCAGCCTCAAAA
>JAQMCW010000008.1:17112-28950 GCA_030068335.1 Chrysichthys cranchii | reverse complement strand
CAAACTGTGTTTTTCTTTCAAAAATAAGGACATTTTAAAGTGACCCCAAACTTTTGAACGGTAGTGTATGTGTGTGTGTGTGTGTGTGTGTGTGTGTCCGCGCGCGCGCGCTCAGCTGCTGAGTAGTACAGTGTGTTGTTTGTTCTCAGGCCGCATGTGTGTTTAGTGGTGGAGCCCCCTGTTGGCCAGGTGGAGTATTTGATTGCGGAGGTGCAGCTACCTGGTGTGGTGAGTGACTGCAGCTGCTTACACACACACTTAACACAACCTGTCTGACTGTACTGTTTCTCTCCTCCTGTCTGTCTGACTGTACTGTTTCTCTCCTCCTGTCTGTCTGTCTGTCTCTCTTCTCCTGTCTGTCTCTCAGTCATCTGTTCGGTCTTTGGTGCTGGATTTGGGAGAGGACAGGTTGGTGTTGAACGCTCGTCCATCTCTCTTTTACCTGGACATTTTCCTCCCATTCCTCATCAGTCAGGAGAACAGCGGCGCCCAGTACAATACTGACACACAGGTAGCACACACACACACACACACAGAAGTGCACACACACACAGGTGCACGCACACAAACACACACACACACAGGTTTACGCACACAAACACATGATATTTTCCGAACACTGGTTGTTTGATGTAAGTCATGGTGTGCACTTGTTTATGGAAATGTGTGAAAGTCATTTTCTGAAACTCACTGGAGCTCAAAGTGTGAAAAGTGAATTTTTTTGTCCTTTTTTCAGGTCCTCACTGTGACCATGCCCGTGATCTCACCCTGAAACAACGGTCATACTTATTTCCAATAAAACATTTATATTTTGTACAATGAGAGTGCAAAGCTTTCTGTTTGCAGCTGTTTTAATCGTCTGTGTTTAAGAAACATGACAGGACGATGAACACAGCCCTTAGTCTCACTCATAACACTTATAGTGAATAGAGTATAGAAAATAAATGGTGCGGTTACGTGTCAGTTTAACCCTGTTCTGGTCCCATGGGGTCTGTGTGACCCCCAGCCCTCTTTGGACCATGTGTATTTTTTTGGAAACTATCCCGATTAGTGCCCTCGCCTGCCACGTATTTTCTCGTAAGGCCTTCCTAAGTATGTGACACATGTTCGATAATTTCAAAGTCTTTCCGCTTATTTTTTATTTAGGTTTATTTTCGCTTCGTCATAGTACCTTCAATGTGACGGGTACTATGGGGCCAATTTGACCCCAAGCGAAAATAAACCTAAATAAAAAATAAGCTGAAAGACGGGTATGTGTGGGCACAAAAGCCAAAAACTGTCAGAAGAACCCCGATGTGAAATATCGTCAGACAGAAACCAGGGCCGAAAGGGAATGGGGGTCGAGCAGAGACACCCTTGAAAGCATTTGATTTATTTTTTGATGATGCCATGAGAACAGAGATTATGACATGGACCAACCGAAACACTGAAAACGTGAAAACCGGTTACACAAACAATGCTGGAGTTTTGTACCAAAAATCCCCCACAGCAGCCGCAAGCACCACACAGCGTCATCCAGGACAACGCAGGAGATGCTGGATTTGTCCCACATCAAGTGACAAGAAAACCAAATCAGTTGTACAACCAACGCCAACAGGAACATTTTCCCCTACAGCGGGGTGAAATAAGCAGAAACTCACACATGAAGCGTTGCGCAATATTATTTGGATTTTATAACATATTGTCATACCATATTATTCCAAGGAAAATAATATAAAATATTGTAATAAAGTGGTGTTATTCTGATCATATAGCATGTTTTTCACCATGGGGTCAAACTGACCACATGGTACCAAGAATGTGACTTTTTTCATGGTACCAGAGCAGCGTTACTCATGTATTTAGGCAACTGTGCTTTAGACACTTTATAATCCCAAACCTCACCTTTACTTTTATTAGTGGTTTCTCATCATTTTGAGTTGTAATAACAGATCTGTTTATTACATGCTTTCTCTCGACCATCCTCCTGATGTGTCCATCGCTCTCTCCTGTCTCCCGAGCAGTGGGTATGAAAGGGGCTTAGGATCAGGGCCTTGATGAGGAGATGCTTTAAAGAACCTGCAAGTTTTCTCCCAACTGGAGTGAAATTGGTCGACTCCTGCTAAACAGAACTGATGCAGGACCAGAACACCATTTCTGAGAGTCAGGATTATTCCCTATATTCACACAGCATTGCTTTAAACTTGTTATGAACCTATTAATGTGTGTAAAGTACAGAAGGATTTAAATGAAATGATACAAGTATGACGTGCAACACTAGACACAGCAGCTTTACAGAAATCCAGATGCAGATTTAGATCCTCAATGAATGAGCAGGAGTCTACAGTGGTGAGGAAGAATCCATGAGAGGAACCAGACTGAAAAAGAACCCGTCCTCGTCAGTGAGACACTGTGGTGAACGACACCGAACGGTGCAATTATAAATCACGACTCATCCATAGCTGTATACTGTAAAGTCAGACAGTCCTGAGTGTGTTCCCTCATACGATTTGGAATGTCTAACTGGACCTCGTGTTCCTGCTGCCCTGCTGGAACAATCTGGAACAGGAACGCATTTTCACCTACAAAGTGCACATGACCCTTCCTCACTGCCCGACTAATTAATCTTCCACTTTTAACACTCTGGGAATAAATGATTTAAATCAGCATCATAGCAAAGAGATTATATGTTCAGGTCAGACAGATATGAGGGGAAAACCGTACTCAATCTTTTGATATTTCAAATGATTGTTCATATATTTATTACTTTTTTTTTTTCTTCCTGGAGGAAATTCAGCGTCTGACTTTTGGAAACAGTTGTTCTTAAACCCCAGCACTATTTTTGTCCTGGTGTCGCTGTCCTCTGCTTTATCCCAGTGTTTGGTGGGTGAGGTCAGTGCTGCTGTCGCTGTGTAATCCTCAGCGCTGGTCATCTTTCTGTCCCGGCTGCTGTGTTAATCCGCCTGTGGCCGCGTGCCGTAGCTGCTGTTACCCCGTGAGTATAAAAAGACCCTCATTGTTCCCCACTACAATCACTGCACCTCCAGTGTGTGTGTCTTCGTGTGTCCCTGTATGTGTCTCATCCATGTCAACATTCTCCACAGCTCACTAAGGTAAAAACACACTATTCAATTGTTCTTTCGCTCTCTCTGTCTGTGTCTCTGTCTCTCTCTGTCTCTCTCTCTCTCTCTCTCTCTCTCTCTCTTTCTGTCTGTCTCTCTCTCTCTCTCTCTCTCTCTCTCTCTCTCTCTCTCTCTCTCTCTCTCTCTCTCTCTCTCAGTCACTCTGTAGACTGAAGACTGCATTCTAAGTGTTGTGTCATTCACCAGTCCATGATCCAGCTTGTTGTACCCATATCCTGTGTAGTTTCTCATTTGGAGTTGATTTGTGAATAAGACAGTGATGTAAAAAAAATAAGGCGACCTTTTTAAGCTAACTAAACCTTTTAAAGACGAACTCGGAGCGTGACGTCACCTGGAGAGTTTTTTTTAAAGTTGCTTCCTCTGTGTGTTTGAGAGATAGAGGAGTTTTTGTGTGTTTAACTTGGAAAATAAATTTGCATGTGCTGCTGCCAGTCTAATAGGAACTGGTATGTCATAGGTACATACACTATATTTCCAGAAGTATGTGCACCCTTGACCGCCATCACAACCATCTCTCTTTGTTAAATTCCCCTTTTGAGATGTTTCCCCTGTGTTTGATGTTCTAATGAGCTCCACTCTTCTGGAAAGTTTCCCACTAGATGTTGGAGCGTGTCTGTGGGGTTTGTGTTCATTCAGCTATGAGAGCGTTAGTGAGGTCAGGCGCTGATGTTGGGATGTGGAGGAGGCTCCAGGTCCACTTCATCCCAAAGGTGTTCAGGGTGGAGCTCAGGGCTCTGTGCAGGACACTCCACACACTTCTTCCACTCCAACCTGAACCTGAACACACCATGTCCTCATGGAGCTGGCTTTGTGCTCAGGGGCCTCATCATGCTGGAGCAGGGTTTGGGCCTCAGAGTTCCTCTGAAGGGAACCTGTAACACTACAGAATAACACAGAAACGCTCTCTACAAGTGTGTGTTCGGAGAAGAATCCTATATGGGTGTGATGGTCTGGGTGCACATATTTTTGGCCCTATAGTGTGTAGGTGAGTGAGTTATTATAATGATTTTGTTATTCCTGTACTGTTTTGTATCTAAATCCCTTCTCATAGTAATGATATTGTGCTGTAACACAGATCAGCTTTCATCTCGTGCCCTTGACTGAAGTGAACCTTTAGCTTTGCTCCTCATTGGATCTTCACACATCCACAGATAGAAACATGATCATGTTCTGACACTCAGTCCATCATATCATCATCTTCAGATGAGACCTGAACACTACTTTGTGATTATTAAAGGATATTAAACACACACTTTTTGTTATGAAGAATAAATCACATTTAATCACTGTTAGATTACTTGTCTAAAGATTGCAGCCTTGTGTTGTCTGCAGTAGAACTGCTATCTGTTAATTTATCTGTTATTAATAACAAGTGGTTTATTCTGAAACTCCACAAAATGTCTTTTGAGACAAAATTTCTGGTTTTTTTTGTTGCACTGACTGAAGTCTGTTGATTTTTCTGTCCAAGCATTTTGCTTTGATATAAAATGTAAAAGATTTTCTTTTAAAAAAACATTAACCTTCATGAATCAGTTTGTGATTGTAATTTGAATGCAAGAAACAAAGTTTCTGAAACTCAAATGTGACACTTTCTGAGGATTTATCCTAATAGTGTTTAAACCCTGCTAGTGCAGTATTGTGACTTAGCTGTATGTTATCTCTCTGCGTAAATATAACATAAATATAGTATAAATATATCTGCATCTCTATAACAGCCATGTAGTGCAGTACTGTGACTTAGCTGTATGTTATCTCTCTGCGTAAATATAACATAAATATAGGATAAATATATCTGCATCTCTATAACAGCCATGTGGAACTCCTTATGTCACCGAGAGCAGCGATGGTGACAGAGACTTGATCACAAACAGCTCTTTATGGAGACCTGGATCACTGTGTTGAAGGCTGGAGAATGTGGATTAAGGGCGATGAAAACTATGTGCTTCATAAATACTGACTGTGACACAGCAGCTATAAATTGTTCCAGCTGACACAAATTGGCATTGAGAACACAGGAGCTTTCAGGGTCAGTTCTGTATGGCAACAGCACAGAATTTATTCAGCACAGTTTTTGTTCAAAGCTTCTTAGAACTGAGGCAGAATGACAGAGCTGAGGGATAAAACTCAAAACCTTCTGTTTACCAGCACAGAACCCCTTCAAGGCTAAATTATTTTAGAGATTATTACAAATATTTGTTCTCCAATTATGATAAGTGACGAGACCGATATATTTAGAACAGGGAGCAGTCCGTCTTCCCTGTGACCAAACAAAGCCAAGTGCATCTGTTTCTGAGAACAAAAGGGGGATGAGCATGTCTTTATAAATAAACGATTAGGAAACAAATGGAAGAAGAGAAACTGAAGAAAGTGTGAGAAACTGAATCTCCCTCTGTTCCTGCCATCTTCACATTCCCACCTGTTCTCACCACATTAATCTGTCCTGAAGTATGATCGGTATGATGTCAGCGCTGTGACAAATCAACGCTCGCTTCGGCTGCTGTCGCACAATATCACCTTGCTGACCCGACTCAACACATCACCAACCTTCACATCACATCACCAACCCTCACATCACATCATGACTTATCACTTTACTTGACTAATGCTTCACATCACAGATCTGTCACCTCACATCTCCAAGTTGTGACATCACACTATCCTAGTTTCATCATTAAGTCAATAGTACCCTTGTAACATCACGTACTGAATAATGAACAAAACTTGGGAATAAACTGTATTCAGTAAGTGCGGTCTTTCCTAACCACAGCCATCTCAAAGCAATCTTTACACGTCACCTTTACATCACTTAACGTACACACGTCACACCACGAACACGTCACTTCACTGAGCCATCATGTGACTCTGTGAATAAATATAATGTGTAAAAGTCTCCTCTTTTAATCCTGCATTGATTTAATTTCTTCTGCTCAAATCTTCACTCCAGAGTGTGAATCATGTCTGATGTAGAAGAAGAATACGAGTGAGTTCTGTGTTTTACATTCCTAATCTCACTTTATGTACGATCTCACTATTTAATATTATTTTAATGTTTCTTGTCTCTCTCTGTTGTGTTACATACTTCATCCATTTGTACATCAATAGAGAGCAGGCGGAGGGTAAGTGTACAACAACTCTGTGTTTCCTGCATTAGAGCCAGGTTATCTGGGGGTGATTAATGTGGTTGATAGATGAAATTGATGAGATTGATGGATGCTGTGATTGATTTATGTTGCTTTGAGGTGGGAGTGTGCTGGGAGGTGAGCGTCAGTGTTTTAAATCTGATGCAGTCAGCTACAGGAAGCCAGTGCAGGAGGCACAGCAACGGGGTGATGTGGCAAAACTTAGAAAAGTTGATGTGACCTCTTGGTGTGATTGACTGGTTGGTGTGTTGGTTGGTTAAATGGTTGGTTGATGTGATTGGTTGGTTGATTGGTGGTTGTGATTGATGTCATTTTCATTCGTTGATTGATACACAGAGGAAAATCACAGCAGGAAAACATTTTGCATGGCTTTGAGTATGCTTCATCTTTTTAATTTTAACTTTAAACATCACTGTGTGTTTATATTTCCCCATCAGAGGCAGAAGAGGAACAAGAGGAAGAAGAAGCCACCAGACAAGAGGATGAAGGTGAGAGAACTTCACTCCATAACACTGTTATAAATTTATTCCATCTTTGTACATTAATATTTTCTCTGATCCAAATAACAGAGTTCATTACACACTCAATCTCAATGTTATGTTTATAAACACGCTCGCTGATGACATTGTTTTAGCTGGTGCACTCTCTCAGTGCATTGTGGGAAATCTCTCTCTCTCTCTCTCTCTCTCTCTCTCTCACACACACACACACACACACAATGACATAATCATTAATGCAACTAATTAACACTACACCTGCACTTAAACCCCTAACCCTAACCTCAGGAATGAAAAGGAAAAAGGAAAAAAAATTCTTTTTTTTTTCTATTTTTCCTATTTTTTTTTTTTTACAAAGAGAGATTTTTCTTGAGTGGACCATCCAAATGTTCTCACAATTGACACATTGCTCTTTTCTTCTCCTCTCTCTGAATGGATCTGTGTTGTTGGTTTTACAGAACAGCAGGAATACACGGATTATCAAGGTACCGAACTGCGCTTTGGAAATGTTTTACATTAAAGTTCCTCTAAGTTACATTATTTAACTTGTTAATTAATATCTCTACCATCAATAGCATTAAAAACTTTAACTAACACTTGCATTAATTGATGTTTTGGAATAATAAACCAAAACACCAACACCTGCATTATTCAGTGTCCATTTAAACAGGAAAATTAATTTCTCTTAATAAATATAATTCTTTAATACATGTCTGTGTTTGTTACCTGGTGAAATTCAAAGCTAAGTTTGAATAAAGTTTTAATATTTACTCCTGTACAATTCAGGAACTTTAGCAATATGCTGTATTTTAGTATGTGCTAATGTGGATTATTAATAATTGATTATTAATATCATTAACCCTTAAACAATCTGAACTGCAAAATTCAACCTGCATTTTTCACTTAACTGAAAAAAAAATCCTCATATCCAAAATGTCCATCTTCAGAAATGGATGGTTTCCTTTAGATACCCTTTGTCACAGCTTTATGATGGGAAACACAACATTTTTAAGCGTGTGATGTCACTGTCACTGTTTATACATCAGTTATCTGATCATCTGTCCAGTCTCTTTTTCTCTCCATCTTTTTGTGTCCATCTGTTTTCATCATTTGTGTCTCATTCATCAGAAGAAAACCAGGAAGAAGGTGAGAGTGTGAGGAGCTTGATCTCTTTTGAGCTCTGACCTTTACATGCCCTTTCACCTTTCACCCCACACATCCATCTGATAGCAAAACCTGTTTTATGTTTATTTATGTTTGGAAGAATGGTGTCTGAATGTCTGAATAAACAGATTTGAAATGTATTTATTTATTTAGTCATTTCATAAATGGCCTCATTATTTTTGGAATAAAATGTTTTGTTTCTAAAGAATAGTAGTTCTTTAAAGTCATCTGCAAGTATATTTTTTTAATGATGAAATCCTATGTGAAATATTTTGATATTATATATATTAATCATGAAATATTATTTCTTTTATGATCTCTCAGACTAAATGTTGAACACTTGACCAGAATGTTTTTACATCATACACTAAAAAAGCCAATGATTTTTCTGTATGCAGCACGGCTTTACTGGGAAGGGGCGGGGTCCTTATATTAATATAATCTGGAGTTTTCTTTCTGTCGTTTAATCTTTTAAGTATTGAGTTAAGAAAGTTTATCCAGTCTCTGTCGGTGTTTTGGGAGACTTTAAGATCACACTGATGAATACTTCCTTGTTTGGGGATTTGTGTAAATGATGGGGGTCTTTACAACACATATCAGAATGATTTCCTGCTCTCTTTTCTTCTCCAAATTGTTCTGCAGAGGAGGAACGGCCACGCCCCAAGTATGTTTATTTCATAAAGTTCCAACCTTTAAACATTACTTTTGCTGATTTCCACCAAAGCTCATCATGAAAGCATTTCCTGTCATCCTTGTGTTTCCAGGCCAATGGCTCCTCAACTCGCTCCTCCGAAGATCCCTGAAGGAGAGAGAGTCGACTTTGATGTGAGTGTGATTCTGTCAGTAAATCTATACTTCAGATAAAATTCTTGCTCAGTGAAATAAGGGTTTGCATTTCAGAACCATGTGTGTGGCTTTTATGCTCTAAATAACTGGAAAGACAAGCTGAGTGATGTTTATCTACATCACTGACAGATAACTGACAGATGAAACATGATGGCATCCACCTCTTCTTTTCTTTATGACTACAGGGAAATGGGATATATTCTCGTTGTCATGGTTACATTGTAGCATACAATCTAGTTTGTTCTTGACCTATTATGATGCATCCAGAAATGTTTCAGCCAAAAAGAAACCTGGATTTTTAAAAAAAAAAATTATTACAATTCATAGTAAAAGTTGGAATTCTCTCCCTCTTTCTCTCTCTCTCCCCCTCATTATGTCCCCAACCAACCCTCAGGACATTCACAGGAAGAGGATGGAGAAAGACCTGTTGGAGTTACAGACTCTGATTGAGGCTCACTTCGAACAAAGGAAGAAGGAGGAGGAGGAGCTAATCGGACTGAAGGAGCGAATTGTTCGTCTCATCCCCGAACACACAGAGACTTTAAACATGGCCTAAACACTTAGCTTTCCTCTTCAACCTTATTTTTCATTATTTATTCTCATACAATCCAAACCTCTCATCTTTTTCATAAATCTACACTGTATACTTCCATTATCTTCTCACACTCTGTGTTCCTCCTTGTCTGTAGGAGAGACGGCGCTCTGAGAGAGCTGAGCAGCAGCGTGTCCGAGCCGAGAAAGAGCGAGACCGACAAACGCGAATCGCTGTGAGATCACAACTCCACACATGAACCCAGTGACAATATTCTCATACAACACACATGTACAGTGTAAATGAGCATCATCATCATCATTATCATCATCATCATCATCTCTGAGGGTAATATTAAAGTGTCTCACAGGAGGAACGTCAGAGGAAGGAGGATGAGGAGGCAAAGAAGAGGGCAGATGATGAGGCTAAGAAAAAGAAAGTTTTGTCCAACATGGGAGCAAATTTTGGTGGCTTCCTTGCTAAGGTAAAAAGGTGTGCGTGCGTGTATGTGCGTGTTTTTGTTGGAACCAAATTGGGAGAAACGACTGATGTTTTGTGTGTGTGTGTGTGCGCGCGCATGTGCAGGCAGAGCAGAGACGAGGGAAGCGTTTGACCGGGAGGGAAATCAAGCGTAAAACTTTATCAGAAAGACGAACAACTCTTGGCATTGACAATTTAAGAGAGGACGGACTGCGGTAAACTAAACACACATACACACATCAACCAAACACAAATAAACTGACAGTTACACAAACATTCACACACTCACTCATTTACACTATATCCCAGACAAATCAGTGGATAAAAGATCCATTTAAATCCACCAGCATCTTGGTTCTCAATCTACCCCTAGTATCATATCTGAACTTCCTCCACCCATTCACTCTTTTTCCTCTCATCAGCCCCCCTCCACCTCCGAAATTTCAGATCTCATTTGCAAGCCCAAGACATCCACCCCTTCCCACAGCTCTTGTTAAAGCCTGCCTTCCTCCTCTGGTCTCTCTTATCTCTGCCATCATTCACTCCTCTCTTCCACTGGAACTGTTCCTGCATCCTTCAAAACCACCACAATGACCCCAATACTGAAAAAAACCTGGTGCTGATCCTATCAAATTTAATAACTTGTGCCCCATTACCTTTCATTTCCAAAATTCTTGAAAAAAAAAAGTAGCTACTCAACTCCACTCTTATCTATCTCATAACGGTCTGTATGAACATTTCCAATCAGGTTTCCATCTGCTTCATAGCACAGAAACTGCTCTTACAGAAATGACTAATGACCTTCTCCTGGCAGCTGATTCTGGTTTACTTACCATTCTCATTCTCCTTGATCTGAGTGTGGCCTTTGACACCATCTGTCACATCACCCTCCTCAATAGATAAACTTCCATTGCTATCACCCACACCCCCCTAGACTGGATCAAATCTTATCTTTCTTGCCGCAGTCAGTTCATTCAGCTTAAATATCTCACTTCTCAGCCTTTCCCTGTTACTTCAGGTTTGGCCCAGGGTTCTGTCCTGGATCCCATCCTCTTCATCATTTATCTTCTTCCCCTTGGTAATATCGCCCTTAAGAAAGGCGCCTATAAATAAAATGTATTATTATTATTATTATTATTAAATAATTGACAGAGTTAATAATTCAGTAACATGGAGCTTAGAAGTGTTTCATAATGACACATGGAGGGAGAGAAACCTAAATTACAATGTTTACTGATTAATAAAAATTATATGCTAAGACATTTTAAATAAGAATAAATGAACACTTTTTTGAGTGCTTGTAAACACAAGAACTTAAGACATTAAGGGCTCTACTTTACTGATCAAAGCACATGATCTGCAGCACATATCATACTTAGGGCATGTCCAAATCCACTTTTACTAGTTTAATGGTGGGAAAAATGATCTCCGTGCCATGCACATGGTTTAAAAGGGTTGTGCTTAAGTACAATTCTTAAGCAATCATAGATGTGTTTTAGGCATAACATTCAGTAAACTTATCAGAGTCATCTCCCATTCCCTTTAAGAGCGAGGGGAGCTGTAAATAACAGTGAAACTCTGCACCACTGACATTGAACAGGTTTTTGTTGGTCAGTCTTGCAGTCATTTTATGCTGCCTCAGGATAGTAATGCATCAATAACACACGTGACCACACCTCGCACCTTAACACCAGCTCCCTTATGGGTGCTCACATGCACCTGCTGTTTAAACACCATGGGCACTGGATGGGGTCTCAATCTATCGCACACACTCACGCTGGGTGTAAGACTCTGACACTGATAAACCTTTCTGTTGTAAACATTTCTGAGTGTTTCCTCACACGCTTTTTCATATTTGCTCCATTTGGCCGATGATGAGTTGATGATGAGTGCCACTGATGGTCACTGTTCTTGATGAAACCTCGTTTCGATGATGGTGAAATTTTTTTTGTATTTTTCCTACTCCAATATGCTCTGCAGTTCTTATTGTGTGTGTGTGTGTGTGTGTGTGTGTGTGTGTGTGTGTGTGTGTGTGTGTGTGTGTGTGTGTGTGTGTG
>JAQMCW010000007.1:23570357-23593892 GCA_030068335.1 Chrysichthys cranchii | reverse complement strand
GTGGACCAACATCACACCAGAGCTGTGTGAGAGACTAGTGATGTCCTGTGGCCGCAGATGTGCTGAAGTCATTCAAAACAACCGCCTGTACACTTCCTGTTTATTTTGACTGTTGTAACCTTCAGAAAATTTAGTTGTGATCTTTCTTCATGCTTGTTGCTGTTCTCTAATTTTAATCAGTGTTCTTTTTCAAATCTCTCATTTAAGTTTCTTATACTGTGCATCTGAATGTATGTAACTCATGACATTTGGTTAAAATACTGCTCTTTACTCCTGTTTGGATCATTTCCACATAGGACTACATAGTGACCTTGACATTTAGGAAATTGTAGGTTGTTCTCTAATTTTGATCTCGTGTATATGTGTGTGTGTGTGTGTGTGTGTGTGTGTGTGTGTGTGTGTGTTAAGATATAGATGGGTTAATGGCTAACCCTTTCTATCTATTTATCTATCTATCATGCAAATAATCCATATTTTGGATATTTGAACTTTTAAAGAAGTGCATGTAAGCACGTTCCTATTATTAAACACAGGTTCATTCTGTCGTCCTATTATATTTTAGAACATAACAGTATCGTAAAGGCTAGCGATGTTTTGCCCACTTCATGATATGCTTTACATTATTGGATGTTTTTTCCCTTGTATCTCTGGATCATATTTGTCATAGCCTAATGGATTGGCTAACTGCCATTTGGAGAAAAAAAAGCACTGTGCTTTTAAGTATCTGTGACTAACTTGGGGCGCTGACAGCGTCCATTTAGGTCAGTTCCCTTTTTTTCCTGCCATGGGCTTAATACAGCTAATACACCTATTGACGTCATGGCATGAGGAAATTGCTGTTTACTGTAAACCGTTCAATTAGCACACCCCTCTAAAAGATATTTTATAGCTCTGTATTGCTTTGTGCTATTTCAGCAAAGATCGTACACATACTTATGCAAATTCACACTTGGTTGTAAGGAATGTTGCATCGTTGTCATTTTTATCCTACCTAAATTTATGCTCCTACTGATTTAATGAGCCAGATATGTACGATGTGTGCAAGAAAGATCCAGAAAGTTTGTGCATGATTATAAATCGCCTGTCTTGTTTTTAGACTCTGCTTTTCAGTAATTGAGGCATGAGGGGATACAATATCTCCTTATTAGTAGAAAGTGATGGGGCGGGCAGGAGCAGGACAGTAATATGAAATGAGTCACTCCTACTATGAGGGCACAGAGGTTAATTAACAAAGCATCTTACTGGAGCGGGGCCATTTGGACTGTGTGAAATATGGATATGAAAAGATCACTTGGTGAAATGCCACAAGACCAGCAGAGGACAACACACCAGGAATCTTGAATCGGTCCTTTTAACTCCTTGCGATTCATTCATGTGATGTGAATAGGATGATAGTCATGACTCATGTCGGGGTTTTTTTTTTCCAATTTACTTCCCAATTAAGTTCCAATAAAGAATTCAATATGAATCCCAAGCATGTGAATAGTTTCTGCCAAGCAAAGATGGCTTCAACAAATTCTAATAATACAAATAAAATATTAGCATAGACATCAGTCACCCAAAGCATGCTCGGTCTCTAAAGCCACATCGATCCTCTCGTGTTCTCTGCCCTATGGTGTTGTAAAAAAAAAAAATCATCTGTGAGTTGGAGAACCTAACACAGTTAGTTCTTCTGTTCAGTTCTCTTCAGAGCAGCCTCCGTTATAGGTGGAGGGTTAGGTTTAAAAATGCTCTCTTGCCGATGATCTTACTTTACTTAAACTTGTGTCGAAAAGCAAAAATCTTTCATGAATGTTTGGAAATTTTAAAATGGACTGTCTTCTACTGACATGTTAATGCGGAAAATATAAAATCGAAATCTACATCTTTCTGAGGCGCTGCATAAGTTTTTAAACTTTTCCTCCCAGAAGGCACTGTTATTTGTCATCATCATCATCATCATCATCATCATCACCATCATTCTCCACACCTTCTTTTTCTGCTTCCTTCTTCAAACAAACAAACAAACAAACAAACAAACAAATAAATAAATGTGAAGGAACTGATACGTACGTAAACATTATGTGCTCATGCGTCTCAGCAGTGAAAAGTAACTTGTTAATTAGCTCCAGTTTCCTTTTGAGATTAAAGAGAATAATGACAGGCGGCTCTCAGGGGCTTTGTGCGAGATGGCTGCTGTCAGTTTAAAAATGCTCAGATGGCCTAATAAGCAAAAATAACATGCAGCACATTGAGCATAGTCTTGTTCCTAAGGGATCAATAGACACACTCGGTTGGTGTTCCTGCGTTTTTGTGTACCCAGTTATTTCTGATTTATAGTTATTTAGTCTGTGCGTTTACATACTCCCAAACCATACCACTGCTTAGGTCATCTGAGAGAGAAGATAGGACAAACCTGCCTTCCTAAAAGCCAGACTTGTGGTTTTCTAATCACACTTTGTTCATCTTTTTATTCATGCACAACTTTACATGTTTTAGAAATGCAAGCATGAACAGTTATATCAAGATCATTTTGGAGGAAATCTGAGTCAAAGGGAGTGGTGTGTTACACGGTCGGTGAGAGTTGGCCAGTATGATGCACACCATCTCTTAAACATGGCAATGAGACAACAACCCAAATCTTATGTATCTAAAATACATTTTAATCTTGCTCAGATTCACAATTGTTACAATTTTGTCGTCATTATCATTGATTGCAACTCCCTTTTTCAGCATCAGACATTCTGTACAACAGCGGCATGTAAAGTGGATTTACATCAAGGCACGAGACACGTCCATAAGTCAGGGAAGCCTTTTTCAAGGCACTGCTTTAATTTCATCCCCACAATGCTGCGACGTGCAGCAGAGGAGCATGGGCCACAGCGTACTGTACACACGATGTGCTCTCTGTCGACAATAAAGAATGAACAATCATTCTCATCACTCTCCGTCCATTTTTTAAATGGATAGGAAAACGAGCATGACCACTTTTAAATGGATGATAATGTTTTCTTGCTTGTTTTTTAATCTTTTCTTTCTTTTTCTGTTTCTTTTTTTTTTTTTTTTTTTTTTTTTTTTTTAAGAGAGCCAAACAATAACAGTTTGAGAATGGGCTATTAGGTTTTACAGATCAATGCAGTCAGCAGGAGTCCATTCAGATGATGAGTGAAATGATGTCCATTCCCGGGGATCTCAATGCACACGGTGAATATTTTTTTCTGTTCTCTCTTGATCATGGCACGGCAGAGAGCTGTAAATGTATAGCCTGGGGAACTGGCAAAATAGAATGATTAATTTTCAGGGTATTTGGCATGATTTTACAATGTGTTGAGAGCAAGATATGTTTTTGACATTTCAGCTTACAGGACATGTGGAGTTTGGGGTTTGACCACTTCCAAGTATGATATTTTTAAAAGTGAATCTGTAAGGGTGTATTATGCTTTATATATTTTTGCTAAACATGACAGAAAATGTTATACAATTAAAAAAATAAATAGTACTAATTTTTAACATTTTTTTTTCATTATGCACATTCTGTATTAAACGTTCTGGGGATTTCTCTAACTAAATAATTTCATATATACATATATATATATATCAAAAACTATGTTACTGAGTTGAATACATATCATGCTGTGATTTTTCACCGTTCCACCCATATCCTGTAAATTACATGCGAGTTCAGACGGAGTGCATAAAAAACAAGTATGAACTTGAAAAAGTTTAAAACAAGAAAGAAGAAAAAGGTTTCTCACCATATTGCTAAGACACTGATGTCTACTCTTGACTAAGTCTCCTTCGGCGGCCAAACGCGTGCGATCCAACATTGGTCGGGACAAACTTGCTGTTTCCGATTCCTCCTGAGCGGTTCAGGAAGTCCGCCAAGCGATGAGTCACGCATGTAGCCGTGTTACAGGCTCGTTTCTGTGCTGTGATGCTGAAAAATGAGAAAACCCCAGCAAGAACATGAACATGTCTAACTCCAAACAAATTAGACCTTATTCTGAAATATGTGGGTAATCAGGATAAGACTGATATCTTACCTATGGATTTTTAGACTAGGTTTTACATGACATTCGACATGACATTTTTTGGTTACTTTTTGGCTCAATAAGCAAATAGACAAGCTCCTTTTGTAAAAATATGTTTATTCAGGTCAAAAGTGAGACTATTTGTCAGTGAGAGCTGCCCAAGTAGAAACAGATAAGTTAAGAAAGAAAGACGTTAAATTATGCTGTCTCTGCCAATGAAGACTAAAAAAGGATGAATGAGTAAATCAGACAAGCAAAAAGAAATCCACATGCATTGACGCTCAAATATCAGGACGGAGGCAGAGAGCTGTTTTAGTTGAGATCGGTCGGTTCTCTGAACACATGCTCTGCGCTGCGCTTCTTTCCTGGGGTTCCTGCTCCTACGTTGGTGCGTGGGTATGTCTGCAGCTTATGCAGTTCCTGTGAAAGCTTTCCCAGAACACAGGTGCTCAGGTTGGAGCAGCGCTTGGACATGGGTCTGCCCATGCTGTTGGAGAAGAGATCATACACACAGCTCACAGTAACAGAACAGAGCATGCAAAACACATTTCAGTTTTATTCTACAATGAAGAGCCAGATGCATATCAACTAAACATGCCTGTTTCCTAAGTGGAATTACTTCATGCTCACACTCACTGTTACGATCAAATTCTTATCGAGTTCTGGCTAGTTTGACATTACCACAGCAATGGACAAGTCATGCAAAATGCCACTTCTTGAATTTCTGGAGATCATGCCGCCCTTTTGAGTGCATGCTTTGCAGGCAACGTTGCATAACGTCCTCGGGAATAAATCATGCAAAAACTGGAGATTGGCAGAGAACCTGTTGCACGAATTTGTTCCATTTCATTATGTAAATGAGTACAGGTCTTTTCTGGACATACCTCCATTGTAAAAAGCTTTGCATCCATTATCTTATAACTACAGGGCATTTGCTCTCATGTTGAAGCCTTTTAGATTCACTGATTCACTTCTTTAAGAAAAGAGAACATAAGTGCACCATCCTTCAAATCATCTGCGTCATTGTTATCGTACGTTTGGATTTCTCTTTCATTATTACAACATGTACCTGTTCTCTTCGGTCTCCTGCTGATCAAGGTCTTCTGCGGTCATCTGCACAAACTCTTTGATAAACGCATTCAGCAACCGCCTCGCCTCGTAATCAGAGAGCATCGCTTCATCTGGTGAGGGCTCCAGAGCAGGCCTGGAAACAAAATGGATCAAGAATGGAAAAGCACAACTTTAGATAATGCAGAAATTGAGCAAAAGACAGACAGCAGAAGTGAGCGAGCGAGAGAGAGACAGAGAGAGACAGAGAGAGTGGTTTCTTCTTGAGTCTGATCATAATCAAAAACAATCTGCTAAGAGTATGCCACTTAAAAGCTGTCCTGTTGCCAAGTTTGGATTTATCGCACGATCAATACTGTCGTAAGCAGATTGGGTTTGGCCCGAATTCATCTGATGTAATCAGAATACTCACCCCACCCCCACCCCCCACCCTTCCCTAATAGTGCACATATATAGATGTAGGAGAGTTACTTACATTTTATTTTATCTTATTTTATTTTTATTCAGTTGAACTACATTATTCACAGACAACATTCCAAACATTTATATCTTACAGTCTCACAATCAGCAATCTCACCTAGACGGTGCTGCATTTGAGCAATACATCTGACAGATAATCAAAGCGTAGGCAATGAGGAACGCAGAGATCTTCAGCATAACCATGGTGCTTTTCTGTCAAAAAAAAAAAACAAACAAAAAAAGACATTTTATCATTTTATTTTCATCATTTATAAATAGCATCTGACATTCTTTTCATACACACGGTTCTTCATTCATTTATCTCCACTTCCGAGTGTACGTTTTCAGATCTGACTTTGGAAATCACAGCAGGGTTTCTAAATGCTATCAGAATCTGCTCCAGGTTGTTAAGTCGGTGCTGAGACGTTGTGCTGGCATCTGGCTGTGAGTAAAGTATTAGAGATATTAGGCGGATTAGAGGAGCTCTGGTGGGACCCTGTGCATTAGTGTAATGAGCTGTTAGTCTACAGTAGCCTTCCAACTCTCCTTAAAAAAATCCACTGAGCCTGCTGCTTTTTCCCCACTGCTGCACGCACAATAAAGCGCATAAACCACCCAAGCTTTCAGTTTAAGAAATAAAATGAAAGCATTCAGCTTCAGAGTCCATTCTGAAAACAAGTGCACTTGTCATTCTCGTGGTAGAAAGAAGCCTTAGTTACCTACCTGGTAATGTTATAGCTCGCTGGAAGTAGAAAATGGTTGATTGTTGCAAATCGAAGGGTTAATTCAAGTTGATGAGATTTAGAGTCTGTTGCATTCAGCTGCAAGACCGCTGCCTATATACCCACCATTAGGGTCCCACTATTGACAGTGTGGGTGTTTAATGATCCTCCGACAGCCAATCAGAGCCTGTCCTGATTCAGGATGCGGCCAATGCCGTGACGCTTCATTCTGGAAAGTGGTAAGGGGAATGGCGCATACACTGACGTCATTTGTTGGTCACAAATTGCCCCATTCACAAAAATTCACTAGTGATCAGCAATGTTCTACATCAATGGAAATTATTAAGAAAAATATATAATCAGTATTTCTAGATATATTCAGTATGCCAACAATACATGTTTGTTTTTTTTTAATCAAACCATGATTGATTTTGATACTCTTATTTTACTAAAAGCAGTTGATTTTTTTTCTTGTCATCCTGCTTTTATTTCTGCATTGTCCTTCCTCAGAAATCCACCAAGCCTGTCGTAGAGAGGGTCTATTTAGGATTTGAAATGACGAAACATTGTGGGAAATCATTCATTTTTCACCATTTTAAAAGCATTCATCGGCTGGAGAAAATGTTTCGCATGTGCAAATATTCCAGTTTTTATTTTAAACTCCTAACGTTTAGGAATGTCTGCGTGAACTCTAACCCTAACCCATCATTAATTAAGTGAGATAGAAACCGCTCGATAAAAGTTCGCATTGACCTATTATAGGTGATGATCCAAAAGCTTGAGGAACAATCTCATATAACAATGTGTACAATCGATCAGCGTTCTTCACTTCCTTATTTCAGATGTGACCCTTAGTGGAAATCAAAGTTGAGGTTGACGTTAATGAGCTTCGTCTCTTGGGTCTGGTTAAAACAATAGTTTTCCTCTGAGCATCATCCAACTCTCCTCTTCATTATTGGTGAAGACTTCATAAAGCATCACCACAGACAGGCTGCATTTGCGTCACATAGAATCCCCATTAGCACGGACAAGCCTTTTTGTGCTATCAAACTTTGAGCTGCATTGACGACCAAAGACATAAATCAGTGGGACATGTCTGCAGTGGGGACTCTGTCTAAGCCTAGTTACAAACACAAAACTGTGCTCTCAAATGGCCTTTTCAGGCTAATGAATCACCACGAGTGCACTTTGGACATACTATGCCTTAGATCACTGCCAGAAGTTTCCATCTCCTGCATCAAACTTTTTGAGTCAATATGGTAACCTTTTAAATCCAACCGTGTCATGAAGCACCCACCCTTGTGTAAGTTATTTCAAGTGACAGCTAGTCATTTGTGGGCCAGAGATGATATCTGGGATTCACTGCCCCTTCACATCAGTTTTCCACAGTCACGGGATGTCTGATATTAGACGACGAAAGAGAAAATATGTTCATGATCATCCGACGGACTAAAAATAATAATGTTTCACCCAAACACAATCAGTGTCCTCAAATTTGCAGGTGTGCGTCAGTAACATAAATGTACTGTTTGAGCACCTGTAGGCCAGAAAGAACCGGAATTAAACATTATCCTGTAAAGGCTTTAAGAGGGAAAGCAAACACAATTCATAACCCTCAGTGAGACAGAGCCCTGCATTAAGAGAAGAAGAGAGCTTACACAGTCCATCTTCAAACATTAAGGGAATGAGATTTAATCACTGAATGTTGGCCATCAATCAGTGAGCACATGCTGGAGACGTCCCAATCTCATCTGTGTGCTTAACTGATCACATGGCCCCCTTTTCCATAGTCGCCATTAAATACCAGTGGGATACAGTGAAGTACTTTGCCATGATATGCTTGCTTATTGCAAGTGGGTGAGCAGAAATGGCTGATTATCATGTGCATTAAAATATTTTTTAGATTAGGCATCATTTCAGAAATGAACAGATTTTCACATTTCGATATATATATATATATATATGACTTTATTGAATGAGACCCTTCGTATAATGCTGTTACCAAAGCACTGCTTTCCTGTTATTATAGCTTTAGTAGCAAAAAAATAAATTGTTACCAGACATATGCAAAGAACTTTTTTTTTTATAGCATTTAATTCTAGAATAAATTTTTCCCAGTTTATGACTACAGAAAAAATGTATAGGATTACAGGAATCTAAGCATTTCTGAAAATGGAGGACTATATTTGACATGACATCTTTGTTCAGTCCACTTCCCTGAACATTGTAAAAAAAAATTTAAAAAAAAAGTGTAAACTACGTCCAGACCAAAGGCCTCATGGTGCTGAGAACAGTTTGGGTAGTACAACAGTTTTATAGGCAAAAGTGCACTTTTTATAAAAAGAAAGGTTAGACTAAGAAAACCTTTTATGGTTTCTTCTTGAAATTGTGGTTTGTTTATGAATAAACATACTCATGTTTTGAGAACTGTTGCCATCAAGGTTTCTGGTGGAAAATAACTGTTTTTTTTTTTTTTAATTTATTGTGTCACTAGGAGAACCTTCACACGTGACTTGCACAACTTGAATAGTTCCTAAAAGAGCCTTGTTTAAACAGTGGGTTCCTTTATTTTTTCTGGTGTGAGGCCAAAAAGGTTTTACAAAAAGCATTCATTCATTCATTCATTCATTCATTCATTCATTTATTTATTTATTTATTTATTTATTTATTTATAACTTTCACTTGGCACGACCTTACAGATGTCATAGGAACCAACACCCTCCAGCTTGAATTCATAATAGATACAGCTATCTGATTTCATAGAATCAGTGATTTTGTGCAGGGTATAAATCGGTGAGTGTACTGTCAGGGGTTGTGCAGATGTGCAGTGCCACATGTGCTCATCTACCCAATGATGATTTCAGGACACTCACACTACATACTGACATTTAGGTTCTTCCATGTTTTATCGCCTTATCTGTACTTGTCCTGAGTACACGGACCTGTGACTGATCGATAGTGATCAATAGTGGTGAACATTCCGGATCAGGACCCATGTGAGAGGCGGAGGATGTGCCCGTGTCCCCGCTGCGCACCGACACACGCGCCGACTCCACACACCGACCCGCCGCCGCTCACCGGCTGAACCATGATATCGATGAACAGCTCGTTATCGCTGCTGCTGACTTTGTCTTACGGCAAGACGGTGTTCTACTTGTGTACTTTACTCTGCAGCTGTGTGACTTTGCTGGTGATCCGGCAGCTGCTGCGGCAGCGCAGACCGCGTGGCTTCCCCCCGGGACCCGCCGCGCTGCCGGTGGTCGGGAACATCCTGGCTCTCGCCACCGAGCCGCACGTCTACATGAAGAAGCAAAGCGACATCTACGGCCAGGTAAATCTCACAGTGCCCGCGTCCCCTGCCGACAAATCTGTCTCTTCTCTAAACGCACGGACTTTTAGTCATCAGGGGGAGAAGCACACAGACCGGCTCCAACAGGAGCTTCCTCTCCACAGCCGCGTAAAAGCGCACCAGAGCGCACAGACTGCTCAGTACATAAGGACATGGATGGATGGGTGGGTGGATGGGTGGATAGATGTATGGATGGATGGATGGATGGATGGATGGATACATAAATAGATAGATAAAAAACAGTAAGACACACAACCGTGTATGATTTGAATCCAGCATGCAGTGGTTCTGATATTGATATGATATGAATATATAACATTTACAAGCTTGGAAAGGAATTGGTTGATTAACTACTATGTGGCCACGTGGGTTGTTATATGTCACTGTAATAATTAAGACCTTCTTCAGGTCTCCAGGACCCTGGTTACAAGGGGTTTTGAAAATTTAATAGTAGCCTACTTAAAAAAAACAGGTTAGGGTCAAGGTTTAAAAAAACAAACAAACAAACAAACAAACAAACAAAAAACCCCAGGGGAAATAGGAAATCTCTAAAGGTTAGAGTACTCATGAAATGAAATACAGGCACTATTAACTGTGGAGCCTAGACACAAAGTTCTGAATTTTTGATCATTTTTGGGCCAGAGCATTTTTCCTTCCTTCAAGTTTCAAATGAGATTTATTTTTCAAAATCTAATTTCCAAAAAGCATCCGTTGATGTTTGGATCTATAAAAATGTATGCCAATGCTTGTATGCATAATTCATTGAAAGACTGCTAGACAAAAGAACATTATAATAGCTAGGCTATTTTTAGACAGCTGTTTTTCTATAGACATTTTGCTTTTTGTTATTGGTTAAGGCTAAACTATCATTAAGTGTGACTACAATCATAAATCCAGTGTAATAGGAGGTTAACAGCATCCGAAAGCGTATATTGACAGTTGCTTCTTTCCCCACATTTACCATCCAGAACCATGCTGAGTCAGCATACTGATTTTAAGAGCTACTTCCTGAACTGTGGCCTTCACTTTGGAAGGCAGCTGCCCTGTAGACCTGACACATTTCCATTAGGGGAAAATTGCTGGCAAGCTAAACGTCTAATTATTGCTGAATTAATTAAGTGATGTAACTTCATTCATCTCCAGATCTTTAGTCTCGACTTGGGTGGAATATCAACTGTCATTCTAAATGGCTATGACGTCATCAAAGAATGTCTGTATCACCAGAATGAGGTGTTTGCAGATAGGCCATCTCTACCTTTATTCCAGAAAATGACCAAAATGGGAGGTATGGTGTAATTTTTTTCTTCCACCACACAGAAAAATATGTTTTATTGCCCACAGGAATTTTTCAAACAAATCCCAGAAGTAGCACTGATTTAGGGAGTGTACACGCTCTAACATAACACATATAACATACACATACTCTTCCTCGCTTTTGAAAAAAGCATGTTACGGCAGCACGAATGGATGAATGAATGGCCTGTAATATGTGTCACTGATCTCGCAGGCTCTTCATTGAACTTTTGCCTACAGATAGAAAGCGAGGTGACACTGTGGATCAGTGGAGTCAGGCGGTATTACGTAAATAGGTTTTCAAAATTTCAGTTAAAATGATCGATTAGAAGTGACCGTACCTTTTTGGCTTTCCATAAAAATCACCATTTTCTGCACCTGTGCATATGTTCGCTGGAGAGAAAGCGCATAACTGAGCTTTGCTTTCAGAGTTTCAACATACTGAATTATTTGTCTAAAACAGAAATGGGCCAAGGCTGCAGGTTGACACACAGCTCCAGGAATATTCTGACACTCACTAATGGATTTGCTTTAGAGCAGGCAATTTTTCACAGAAATCTTACTTCTCATTAATTCACTTTCCAGGACTTCTCAACAGCAAATATGGTCGTGGATGGATTGAGCACCGCAAGTTGGCTGTTAACAGCTTCCGTTATTTTGGCAGTGGACAGATGATGTTTCAGAGGATATCTGAAGAGTGCATGTTCTTTGTAGATGCCATTGACCAGCACAAGGGAAAACCGTTTAACCCGAAACACCTGGTTACCAATGCAGTATCCAATGTCACCAACCTTGTAATATTTGGACAGAGATTCACCTACGATGACCTGGACTTCCAGCACATGATCGAAATCTTCAGTGAAAATGTTGAGCTAGCTGCTAGTGCCTGGGCCTTCCTCTACAATGCCTTCCCCTGGTTTGAATACCTGCCCTTTGGGAAGCACCAGAGGCTCTTTCGCAATGCTGATGAGGTGTATGACTTTCTGCAACAGATAATCGAGCGCTTTTCACAGGGGAGAGTGCGGCAGTTGCCGAGACATTACATCGATACCTACTTGGATGAAATGGAACAGAGCTCTGTAGACAAGAGCATGTCCTTCTCCAAAGAGAACCTGATCTTCTCAGTAGGGGAGCTTATTATTGCAGGCACAGAGACCACTACCAATACCCTGCGTTGGGCAATGCTCTACCTGGCTCTGTACCCCAGTGTACAAGGTAGGTTCACTGCTCAACTGGCCTTTGTTTTCTTATTGTGAACTGTGGCAGCTTTCAAAAACTTTAAATATCTGGCTCCTTCTGTGTTTAGATAAGGTCCACAGGGAGATTGACTCCGTCTTAAATGGCAAGCTACCAACCCTGGAAGACAAGCAGAAGATGCCTTACGTGGAAGCCGTCTTGCATGAAATCCTGCGCTTCTGCAACATTGTTCCTCTTGGCATTTTCCGGGCCACTTCTCAGGATGCTGTCGTGAGAGGATACACCATCCCCCAGGGAACCATGGTCATCACCAACCTGTACTCTGTGCACTTTGATGAGAAATACTGGAGCAATCCTGCTATCTTCTGCCCCGAAAGGTTTCTTGACAAAAATGGGAACTTCCTCAAACGAGAGGCCTTTCTTCCTTTTTCACTGGGTAAACATTTTTTATCAACTATCAAACAAACATGTAGGAAAATAGATTTAAGCCCTGGAAGGTCATACAAGACATTGTGCATATGCAGACACCACCTTCAACTGATGGTGATATGAGAATCTGGGCTGGACTTCAAGGTGGTGCCTGCCTTATGCTAGACAACCAGGTGTCGAACCGCAGAGATTTATGCTAGGAATTACTGAATATAGGAGAAGTGGAGGCGAGAACAGGAACAAAAGGAAGATGGAAATTAAAAGGAAGTTAACCAGGCAGGAGATTGATTTCAGGCATAGACTTTCCCAAAGTTTTGTTATTTCATAACTCCTGTTTTCATCTTTAGACGGCTAATATGTCTCATCATGTTCTTTAGGCAGACGCCAATGTCTTGGTGAGCAGCTGGCCAGAATGGAGATGTTCCTCTTTTTCACCATGTTGCTCCAGAGGTTTCGCCTGCAGTTTCCCCAAGGCTACATTCCAAGCATAACGCCTAAACTTGGCATGACCCTGCAGCCACAGCCTTACACCATATGTGCCATCAGGAGACAGCAATAAAACTTCATCTGTTCACCAAAGGCAGACATTCTCTCACCTTAGGGGACCTTATTGAGAAACTCACCCAACCAGCTCAGCTTTCTTGCTCGGAATTCTGTCGTTTGGCACAAAACACTGATCTTGAGTACTGACTGTGCAGAATTCTTTGAACGTGTCCACTATATGGTTTCACAAGCTCATGCAGAGAGCAAGCAGTGGGTGAGGCCTGAAAATGTATTTGTGCATTTGTGCAGGTAATGAAAACGAGCCTGAGCTGACTGTTGAAAATGTGAGTTGTGTATTTCGTAACTTGAACCGACCTAAAAAAAACCTGCACTGTGGTTGCAGATGTAAGGGAAGTCATGTTATGTCAATCATTTACAGAGTGCACAATTCAAACAGTTTTGCAGACCTCTCTCTCTCTCTCCTTTTTTTTTTAAACATTCCTCGAAAATTGAGAACACCCAGTTCTCTCGTTTCTGTAGCAGACTGAAAAAGGGAACAGCTGCCTTTCTCTGAAATCTTTGCAAAAAAAATGCCACTCAAATAACTTTGGCTGGTGTCCATGTGGCAGTGCTGATCCGTCTGCTTTATCTCAGGGGAAATTTCCTGCCAGGCTGTAGGTCCGCTCCTGTCTCCATAGGGGTGTCATTGAAACTGACATTGTGATATACACTTTGGAGGAAGTCGAAACTTTGTACAAAAACAAGTGCATTTAATATATTTCATACTGTAAAGCTAACCCTGAGAGAACTTCAGCATACATACGATGAAAGAGAAAATAAACCTTTTTTTTTTTTTTTTACAGCACTACTATGTCGGATTTGTTTAATGACCAATGCGCTCCAATGTATTTATTTAATTATTTTTTGGCTCCTAAAGCTCTTTATGTCCAAGTTACTCATAACCATGAACAGAGGTGGCAGGATTTTATCTAGCTCCCATTCTGCTAGGAGTTTGGGGCGTAAGCACGTCTTTGAAGAATTTGCTGGAAATTTCATTTACAAATCTTGGCACATCTTCCTTTTTTGTGTAGAAGCAACTTTATAAATAGGTGACACTGGGGAATTCATGATTTTTTTGATTTTTATTTACATTTCAGTGTATACCAAATGTTGCATTGGGTCCAACCTGTAAATACAGGCACAAGGGCTTGCTTGCAGACCAGATTGGCCAGGAAAGCTTTCATCAAATACTAGGCCTCCACCTCGCGTTCCAAATTGCCAAAATGATGGGTGTAACCAGCAGCCAGAGAGCCCATCTGGTTTCACCCACTAAGGGATGATAAGCGAGTCCAACAAAGTGATGAAGCAGGTAGCATCAGGGGCAGGTATGCTCTTGGTAAGCTGTCATAGTGACACCGTCTTCGGGGATGATCGGAATGATCTTGTTTCAGGAGAAGACCCTTCTCTTAGGGACTCGTCATCCACCGACTGTCATCTCTCAGGCAGCTCTACCCCAGAGAATGCTGGGGATTTCCTCAGTGAGCATGTGATAAGTAAACAAAACCATTCCCAGAGAGACGTCCAGTTGTCGATAACGTTGAAGAACTGCAGCCAAATTCCACAGCAATGGAAAGGCGTGGAAAGATGGACATGGTGCCGTGTGTCTAGGACACATTTAGAACACTCGTATAAAAGAAAACATTTATAAACTGACTGCAAACAATTGCCAAATTAGTCATTTAAAGGAATGACACGGAGATTGAGAATATTTTCAGGGATGGTATTCTTTATGGACAGATATAAATAACAGTGGGGGTGCGGGGGGGGAGTCAGTTTCTCCCTACAAAGTTGAAAAGACTGAAATGGTTACATCAAACACCGCGGTCTTACTCGCGACATAAAACGTGTTTTTAAATGCAACAAGGATGAGAAGGAGGTTGGGGGCACTGCAATGGGGGAAAAAAAACAAGAAATGAGCAACGTTTAACAGCATTTTTGACAGCGGAGAGACGCAACACACTGCGCTGAAGTCAATAGACGATGCCGGATTCCTGGTTACGACTGAAAGAAAATTAACAGAGGCAATATGGCTGGTTGGTAGCAACCCTCAACTCCCAAAAGTAACGAAGGCCAAAGTGCATGACAATGCGCCTGGCAGTGAAAGGGACAGAGAGAGAGAGAGAGAGACGGAAAGGAGGATGAAGAGACAAGGGGGCGTTTGGCACTGCAGCTAGCTGACTCACAGCATCCAGCTTTAAAAGGTTCTCAGCAGAGTGGTTATGCACAGAAACACAAAGACAACACACCCCAAATTATTATTCAAATAATAACACCACACTCAAACATATCCACATCTGTAAATAGTATTAGATTAAAAACTCTGGAAACAGGATGATCATTACAGGTTCTTAATGTACAATGTCAGCTGTATGTAGAAAACAGACGCATTCAGTTGATTAATTAAAAAATATATAATATATATTTTATATTTATATTTATATATATATATTTATATATGCAGATACTCTTTCTGTGCAGAGATTAAACACTTGTTTGGTAGTAAAATGTGCACATTTATAGGTCGTTTCTCTTTTTTTTTTTTTTTTGTTTCTTTTTTTTTTCTTTAAATATAGCTTGATGTACACTGCCTACTGGAGAACTTTTCTCTTCAGACAAAAACGCAACGAGGAGAACAGCACGTCAGGCTCCCCTTCCTGTTCTTTATTCTAGTGGAATGCCTAGAGTTCTTGCTTTAGAGAAAAATATATAGAGCTATTAGTAATAAACCTGCCTTATGGTGAAGGATACGAAAATATAAAAAAGTGTACAGCTTTTGTTTTTGAGGTGAAACCCTGGATCACTTCAAATTGATGCACTGGCCTGCTTGGATGTTTGGCAAATATTACTTAAAAAAAACAAACAAAAAAAAACAACAACTAAACAAGAGAAAACGTGTGTATGGTTCATATAAAATAGGAACTCCGGACAAAAACAACTTGCTTATTACATACGTCAAAATTTTCCTTACATTCTCAGACTCGGACAATAATACTTTGGGTCGGGGGGAGCTGATAGTGCTCGCTATCTGCAAACCTCTTTCATCAGACTGTGTTTCAGCTTCTTCACACCAGAACAAAGCCACAAATGCCCACGTCTTTCCCAACAACTGAAATGAAAGATATTCAGATATCCTGACAAGGTGTCTGAAAGGACTTCCTTTAAAACGCCCGAACAGAACAATCATTCTATGAATCCTGAGAAAGCGTGAAGAACAAAATATATATGGGGTGTGTGTGTGTGTGTGTGTTCATTTGTGTCATATACAGTCAGGTCCAGAAGTATTTGGACACTGACAAAGTTTTGTAGTTGTTGTTTGATGTCAACAGTATATTGGCATCGAATTTAAATAATGAGCTCAAAATACCGACGTCCAGCGTTAATTTGAGTGAACACAGAGCCACATTGGGTGAATGTTGTAGGAATTACAGCATCTTTAATTATGGACCTGCAAAAGAATTTGGACAATTAACGGCTCAACTGTCCTATATTTATCTCATTTACCCAACTGAGCAGTTAAGGGCCTTGTCCAGGACCCAGCTCGGAGGTGACGGGACGCAAACTCACAACCTTCTGCTGAGAAGTCCAAGGTCAAAAGATGCGTTCAAGTGTATACAACCTCATCTTTGTGTGTGTGTGTGTGTTCTCTTGTATTTATTGATATCACTGCTGACAAAAGTAGCAGGGCAAATTCTGAAGTGTGCAGAGCGATATTATCTGTTCACATTTAGCCAAATACTTCAAAACTCATTGAATGGAGCTTCACAATGCAGGTGGGAAAAGACCAGAAGCGTGCTTCAAAAGTAACCAAAAACTTTAAGGAAACGACACGGCATGCTCTGTGATGGCCAAGACGAATCACCTGACCTGAATCCAACTGAGCTGCGCTTTATTTACCGGCAGAACTTCAACCGGGAATACACTCTGCACCTGGTGATGTCCAGGAGTTCCAGATTTCATTTTAAAGGATTAAACAAATTAAAAATGACAATTTATATATATTCATTTGTCCAATTACCTTTGGTCCCATAAAAGATGCTAGAATTCCTACACCAATCATGCAGTTTGGATGTAAATCATGTTAATTTTCAAGATCAAGTCTGCACTTTGAGCTCATATTTAACATTTAGTTCCTGGGTAGACAGTTAAAATAAAATAATACCTCAATGTCAATGTTCAAATACTTATGGCCATACATACATACATATATATATATATTTATATATTTGTGAGCCGTGCTGGCAAAATGAGTCGGAATGCACACGAGCGAATTATGAGCTAAGAGGCAAAACATGGTTTCGGTCGAAATGAGATTTTCTCAAAAATGAGTCCATAAAGCCCTCGTTTATTGATCACCACGATAATAAAACAGCAAGAAAAACATCGCAAACTACTTTTATTTTAAGGTTTTGTTCATGATGTTCATTCGTAGGTCTTCGTTAACTTCAGTCCTTTGGCGTAAAATTCCGTGATAAATCTGTGTTTTTCACCGCGCGCTCGCGGCGAGACGGGGGAATCCCCCTACCCATGTCTGGTATCGTTGTGAAGCAGAGTTCCTCGACTTCCTGCCAACACACATGGAATTCCTGATGACGTTTTTATGAACCGATGGAAAGCGCGTTTCCAAACCCCATTAGACGTAAACGAACGTGGCTAGATGCTAGGCGGTCTTTTTTTGTCCGATTTCAACAGACCAGGCCTCATTTTGAAGGTCTTTAGACGCACAATGTGGAAGTCACAATAACCCACTTTTGAAAATTTCCTCATTCCGACTCATTACGCCAGCACGGGTCGCATATATGAGAGATATTGGATTTAAACTGAGAAAAAGGAGATCCCTTCATTAGAACGGTCTCTGTTCCATACGTAATGCTTTGAACAGTTTACAAGAGGAAAACCTAATGGCAACTTTGCATTCCTGAGGAGGAAAGAAAGAAAAAACCTCATGAACACAAAAAATGTATAACAAAGGAAACTAAACCTAAAGGCAGGTGAGTGTGTAAAAAAAAAAAAGCATCCTAAAATGATGCAGAAGTAAATATTCATGGTTTTGTTTTTAGTCCAAATGTCAGCATTTTCCATGTTAAAGTAAGTCCTAGTGGCTGAGTTCAATGATACAGTGTTTTGTGTCACCAGCATGAGGAGAACCTGCACACGTCGTGCTGAGGGTCAGAGTCCGTTACCAGGATGGGGGCACAAATAAAAGGTTCAGACAGGCACATTTGATTTATGCTTCTAGATTATTCCTGACGCTGAGTCTGATAGAGCCTCAGCCTCATTACTTCTTTAACTGTTCGCTTTGGTAACAAGTGACGACTTGAAAGTTTTATTTATTTATTTATTTATTTTCTACTTTTTTTTCTTAAATAATTGGAATAAGTACCTACAGGAGAGTTAAGAGCTCTGCTTTCAAGGCAGCATCACAGCCAAATAACCATGGAGAGTTTAGTTCGTTACTTAATTTTTTCCCCCAACCCTTTTTCTCCTCCTCCATCATTCTCCATGGAGTAAAAGTGCATAGGATGCTCTCACAGTAGTAAGGCCTTTTTATTTATTTATTTTTCTTCAACACCATGTGACCTGCATTTGCGTCACAGTGATTCATTTCAGTACAGGAGATCTGGCAGAATCTTCTGGTGTCGGTTCGGACTGTGTGTCTGTGTTCTGATGGAGGAGAGGAGGAGGCAAAGAGGCAACGGTTCGCTCCAGGCTCCTCCCCGAGTTTTATTTCCTCAGCCAGTCGGCTCAACTCAATCCCCCTCCTGTTGCCGCTCCTCCTCCTCTTCAGCCTCCTCCTGAATCACCTGAATGTCATCTGAGGTTGAGGAGGAAGGAGGAAGGTTCAGCGTGTCTGCTTGCTGCTGCTCTTGCTGCTGATGAAGGCCCAGGTCACAGTTCTTCTCCTCTTCCTCAATGATCTGCTTCCACGCTGTGTGGTTTTCAGTCAGGTGCTGCATAATGCTGCAGAACAGACGCTGACGGCTTTTCCTCGGCTCTGTAAGCAGAAACTTAAACAGTTAAAGGCTAATAAAGGAATAAAACAGGACGGTGGTGGATCAGGTTTGCTTTAATTGGATGGTCAGTCCTTTATCGGCGTTTCAACCGAGTTCTTTCAGGTCAATAAAGCTAATTCAAAGTTTTGTTTAAACAAGTTTTGTTTAGTTTTTCAGAACCTTGTCTGTGAAATAGACGTTTCTGTTTTAATCTCGTGCTCCTGCAGTGATTTCTCTTTGCACTGCTATATTTTACAAGAGACGCAGGTGTTCAAACATCGTGATACCTCCATGATACCATGATTTCTCCTTCCACATTTATTTTTTCTTTTTTTTTATTTATTCATTTTTTGTAAATGATGTTTTTGGGACCATTCCTTAAAAAACAAACAAACAACTTATTGAAACAGGTAAGAGAGGTCTTGTCAGTAAAATGATGTTGTACTGAAAATGTTTCAGGTTTAAAATGTTGAGGCTAACATTCCAAGCAATACATACTTAATTGAAGTTCTTCATCAAGGTCTTCATCGTCAGTCTCCGTGTCTTCAGCATCCTCCTCCTCTCCACCTTCTTCATCTTCATCATCGACCCAGAAACCTGGGAGGAGGCCAGCAGCGTCGTACGAGTTGCACAGTGGCCCGACGATGTGCGTGATGAAGGACTCCTGCAGCTTGGCCAGCTGTGGCGCAGAGCGGTCCATGAAAGGGCTGATGGGTAATCCAAGACGAGCCTCCTCGTCTCCCTGTGAAAAAAGGAATCAGTGACATCACTGAAGCCGACATGCGCCTCCAGAGGATATGCAGCGTAAACACAGGGCTATTCAGGACCTGTTCATAAAACTCATTCACGATGCCCTCGGTCCATTTCAGGTGAAGTCTGCGCTCTTTTGCTGGTCCATTAATATCTGCCAGCTTGATGCACACTTGGCATACCAACAACCTGTCGTTCTCATTAGTCCAGTCGATACCTGGGCTGTTCACATCTGTAACCTGTCAACGATAAACAGGACATCGGTTGGTCATTAACACGTTTACATTTCTGAAATGCCTGGGAATTCTCTCACGAGGAAAACTAACCAACACCAAGTTTTAGCCTTCAATTTTTTAATTTTTTTTATTTTAAAAGAAAATCACCTTGGAGTTAAACTCGGCTAAGAAATCAAAGTGCTTTTTCAGGTCTGTGGCGAGGATGGCCTCAATAACAAGAAAGCGAAAACGCTTGAACTCGACATGGTCTAGGTTCGACAGGAAGTTAAACTCAGGCTGAGACAGGAAAAGGCTCCACGCAGCGGCAGCATGGTGGTTCTCCAGAACTGAGCGATCGTTGTACAGCACCGCCTGCCAAACAAAAGAGAGAAATAAGAGAAGATGATGAATCAGTGGACTCTGAGGCGGCTTTACATTCCCATCATTTGGCAGACGCCCTTATCCAGGGCGACGTACATTTTTATCTCATTTATACAACTGAGCATTTTTAGGTTAAGCGCCTTGCTCAAGAATAAGCTGGGCGATGCTTGGATTTGAGCGCCTGACCTTCCAATCTGTAGTCCAACATTTTAACCCCTTAAGTTATCTCCTGCTTTAATCTTTCCTAAGTTATAAAATCAGTCTGGGCACTAAATGCCTGGTAAAGTTGCATTACAATTTGAAATCTTTACAATTTAAATGTAAACATCCACATAATAAAGGCACGTACCTGAGGGGCATTAGTAGCTACAAGAAAGGCATTTGTGCGACCTGGGTGATCATAGTCGTGCATAGCAGCTGCTACATATAGCGCCATGAGCTCGAGAGCGGGGACGTTCCAGGCCAAGCAGCCATAACTATTGTCCGAGATGGAGGAGCTTTTGGACAAAGCATAAGAAACCCGGCCGGGAGAGATCCCGCTGTCCGAGTCTGTGATTAGAGAAAATGAAAAGAACCTCAATTCCTTATAACACAGAGCACACGTACGTACGAGCCTATAGATAAACGTTATGTAATGTGGTAAAAAATCTCACATAATGATTAAAGAAAAAAACGATGCCTTTCATTAATGGCAAACCGCAGCGTTCTTGCGAGAGATCACAGCATTACATGACGACATGATCCTAGTGATCCCACACAAATAATCCACTTAAAAAAAATTACAAAAAAAAAAAAGAGCAAGAGAGAGAAATAAAGAAAGAAATAGTGAACAGACAACCTCACAACGCTGTGAAACTATATTACATCGGTTTTTTTGGTTTTTGCTTTTTTTTATCTTGTTCACTCGCCTGCTGAGAAAAGCCGACCTCAGCATTGTGTGCATGCCGCAAATTTCTGCTGCCAGACAGTGAAGTCACCGACATTTCACAAACTCAACACCTCTTCCTTTTAATGCACGAGCCCCTTTCGCTATAGCAAACCGAATGACTCAGGCTGCACTCCATTTGAGAAATTAAAACGGTCATCAGCGGCCTTAAAATAAGTTGCGAACATGCTGAGCCAGCAACGGCGGTGGATTTCAATCACAATGCAGACTCTTATGAGAGCTGCAGCTCTGAGCGGTCTGATTTACTCTCGCCAGATCAGAGGGATAAAATTAGCACAGAAACGACCAGCGCAGGTGGGCTTTAGGTGTAAGAAGTTAGCTTTGTCGCTGCTGCCTGTCGGCACAGTGATGGGACCGTTGTTCTGTGGCGAGTACCTCACAGTGCGGATCCTAAATCCAGAACGATCCGTACCCTGATCCGGTGTGCTCCCTGGAGGGGTTATATTAATAAATACTGCTGACAATAATTCACCAAATGATTTTCTTCAAAACACAATGTACCATCCTGTGGTTTAACATTTATTTTGTTCAAATATCTGTGGTAACTCACAGCACGGAGATGCTGAGACACGCAAAGTGATGCAAACAAACATTTGTAACATTAAATTATTGATAAGATTGGAGTGTTTCCTGGGGGGAAAAAAGGAGATTTGAGAGAGAAACGTTATCAGACTGACACGACTAAAACAGCCCACTAGAAAAATCCAAGACTTTATCCAGAACCATTCTGCGACCATTGTGTCTGACCAATCAACGACCTGCACTGTTTCCAGCTCCGCCCACATTTCTTCTCCAGGTAATTCTCTTGGTACCCTGGAGGAAAGGAAATCACAAGCAGCACAGGTGTCTCACGGAGGTTGGGTACCTGTATCGCTTCCTGTCACATGTTCGTTATGGATCTGCTGGAAGCCTGGGATGGGTCTGCTGGTGAGGTACCACACAGCGTGAAGGACATCTGCGGCGTGGACGCGATTGTGATCTAAGAAATAGACACGTTCACAAACCAAGACATCAGAAAAGTTCAAACACCAATGTAGAATATCTTTTATTTTTTTTTAAACTCTAACTCTCACTGAAGGTTTCCCAATGCAGATTCTCCATCACAGGCCATTTTAAAGTTGAATTTACTTTTGACTACGCTAATTTAACTCTCACAGGGTATATCGCGGTAGCCATTCTCCAGAGCGCAGAAGTACGTCATGAACTCCCGGACGGGGATTTTGAAGATTTCAAACAGACCCGTGTCCTGGAACAAAGTGTAGGCCACCTGAGAGATATCCAGACAAACAAAACTTCATTAAGACACACAACAGGCCTTCAGTGAGGCGTCAAGTCCCTGATGATCAGCATCTATCAGACGGAGCTGTAAAGGATCATTGGCACTGCAACACAAACATAATGCAAGGTGCCAATCATATCCTGTTGCAAATGAACACTACATGGATCCAATCAGAACTTTAACGAGTTTATTCTGGAGATTAGGGCTAACGCGATTAGGAGAGCAAAACGAAAAAACAAAAAGAAAAGAAGAAAGAAAAAAAAAAATGTAAATAGATCTTTTGTTCGCATGACGCAGATTCAGGGTCCTAGTTTATAAAAACCATGAATGAACAAAAAGGTTCCTAATACTCTGCCACCAACCAGAAATCATATAATTATAGCGGAGATCATGATTTCCCTCCTTGTGTATGCCACGTTTAACGTCTGTTGTGTATTCTTCAGTTTTTCATAATAAACATAAGATTCATCGATTAATTCGTTTCATTCGGTCACTTCATCGGTCCTTAATCAGGGAAAGCATGAGTGTGTCTTAAGATAATCTTAATGCTGCGCTCACACCTCAAATGTCTTCACCAGTCGCTAGCCGGCCTCCCTATTTTAGTGTACTGTTGGTTGCCATGGTTTCAATATTAATAATAACAGCACTGTAGAGAGATATGGCAGCAGAACATATGCAAAACCATCCATCTGACCACAAATCAGATTAAAATGAGATGAAAATATAAATTCTGGAGGGAATTCTGTTCTGCAGAATAAAGCAAAAGTTTTGCTCTTCGATGCTGCAGTTTGTGGTAAAAAAGGTAAAACTAGCTATGAATTTGTGGTGCTAAAAATAGGGACAGTGTGTTTCTTGGTGTGGGAGGGAAAAAAGACATTTACTTTTATTTCTGCTCTTTAATGTT
>JAQMCW010000007.1:23417291-23429855 GCA_030068335.1 Chrysichthys cranchii | reverse complement strand
TATTGTGTGTTTGGTGTGGGGTTTTTTGTGTGTGTTTGGTGTGTGCTTGGTGTGTGTTTGGAGTGTGTTTGGTATGGGTTTTTTTGTGTGTTTGGTGTGTGCTTGGTGTGTGTTTGGAGTGTGTTTGGTATGGGTTTTTTTGTGTGTTTGGTGTGGGTTTTTTGTGTGTGTTTGGTGTGGGTTTGATGTGGGTTTATTGTGTGTTTGGTGTGGGGTTTTTTGTGTGTGTTTGGTGTGTGCTTGGTGTGTGTTTGGAGTGTGTTTGGTATGGTTTTTTTTTTGTGTGTTGCTGTGGGTTTTTTTGTGTGTTTGGTGTGTGCTTGGAGTGTGTTTGGTGTGTGTTTGGTGTGTGCTTGGTGTGTGCTTGGTGTGCGTTATGAATGCATGAGCACTTGGTTTAACACGGCGCTTGATCAGGTCGCTATGTTGTGCTCTGTTATTTCTTATTCGATGAGGTGTTTGTTGTTTAATTGCACTTTGTGTTATTTTTAGCCCCTCGTGTGGATGAGGCAGAGTCTGATATGCACTGTACTTCTGAATGCAGCGAGCTGGAGCTACAAACCTGAGCGAGAACCAGGTTTTCAGATCAGACCCGGGAGAACATGCCGTGTTTCGGTGGAATGTTAAGCAGCAGATTCACTTCATCATCACCACACACAGATGAATCCCCATGTGAACTCTCATCATGTTGGTGTTTGTCAGTATTTCTTCTTCTCTAATGTTCAACACGCAGCTCTTAGCCTCGTTCTCAAGGAGTTTATGACGTGTTGTCACTGTGCTGACGTGATCATGTGATGTTTTCATGCAGATTGGGATACTTTTAAAAAGTAACCAGGCTAAAACAATTTTTCAACAATTATCTGGACAAGAACACAGTGAAGGTCCAAAAAACTTCCTTTTAAATCCTCTGAAGAGTGAACTGTCTGCTTGAATAAGGTCCACATATGCTCTGAGCTTAGGAGGGTTTACCTGGTGTTTGCGTCGTTCCTCAGAGAAACCCTCCTATCTGAGCGATCAGCGACGAGCAGCACTCCAACATGCCACGCCGGATTCATACAGGAGTGTATGAGTGTGTGTGTCTGAGCGTGGGTGTGTTCGCTGTACACGCCTCAGCCGGGTGCTTGTGGTGTCGCGCGGTCCGTCTGCACACCAGCTCCAAGGAACAACAGAAATTCCAGCTGAAGAGATCAATTATAGATAGTTGGAAATGAATGGGAAAAGTAATTTAATAAAATATTGAGTTGATGTCTTATATCATGTACAAAAAAAACCCAAATGAAAAATTAGATTGTGTGTTTGGACGAGGACAGATTTTAAAAGGCTTCAAAATTATATTTAATTAGAAAATTAAAAGAGAGAGAGAGAGAGAGAGAGAGAGGAAAATTCAGCAGATAAATAGAAGACGATTGGCTGGACAGAAGGAATAAAAGACAGAGAGAGTATAAAAGACTGCAGAGGGAAAATTTCTGAAAGTCTGCTCAGATATGAAAATGTTTTCAAGCCGCAATAAATGTGACGTTTCAGGTGTCAATAATTATACCCACATCGAAACACCTCATCACCACGAACTCTCACATGTTCACATTATACCAAACATTCACAATGAAGTCCACTAACATGCTAACAAAAACCACGGTCCTGATAAATAATGGACTCTGATTGGTCAGGAGGTGTTGATTAGTTATCTAGACCAGCAGCTCTGAGCGTAGCACACGTTTATATTAATGCACTCGCTCTGATATGTTATTGTTGCTATAGCAACAACTGATACGGTACAGCGCACGCTCAGAGTTCCTGTATCACGTGTGGAAGGAGTCTCCAGTGTCAGCGCTGTACTTGAAGCTTCCCCACATCTTCAGCACAGAGGAGGTTTTAGTTTTCCAGTTTCTCGAAAATTGAGAGAGAGAGAGAGAGAGCGAGAGAGAGTAAAGAGGCTGCTGAGGGAGCGACTGTTTATAGCTGCTGTAATGTAAGAGACAACAGGAACTCACTGGTTTCTCCAACATTAAATGTAACTATAAATGGGTAAAAATCGTACGACGTGCTGCTCTTCAGTAAATAAAAATGAAAATTTTAGGTAAAGGGAAATAAACCACATGGGGACATGCAGTTGAAGGAAAATAATCATCATGAGTGTGGCTCCGGTAGCTCCTCTTCATCACACCGTGGTTTAATATTTGTGTGTTTGTTGCGCTGCACCTCAGTGTTATAAAGAAAAGTGCTGAATGCCAAACATCCCTCCTAACAATGTATTCAGTGATTCATTAATAGCCATCTCACACACACACACACACACACACACACACACACACACACACACACACACACACACACGTTTGGTGTTGAGGACCTGAAGCAGATCATCATGAGGAGGTCTGGATGTTGGTCCGTGTCCCTGCGCCGGTCATCGATCCTGTGGGATTTATCTGCTCTCATCCGTGTAATGCCAGATTCACAATATCTAAAGGTTTCCCCTAAAATTCAGCCTCCTGGATTCCTGGAATCCTGTAACGAGATGCGACGGAAGAGGATCTGCGGGAACGACACCACACTCATGGCGGGAAACAGAGAAACACCACCAAGAATAAAATCAATGCCTGGGCCAAAACCATTCCAGGAGAGAAGTGAGAACAAGTTGGTGTGATTAATTGTGGAGTGGAGAGGGAAAGGCATCGAGCTCTGATTTAAGCTCAGATTTGTGCCAGACTGCATCACTGAATGTTTTTTTTTTAATTGGTGCCAAAGCATCGCGTTATGCGTTTCGCTTCACATTCTCCATTTTGTTCCAGCGGCCTGCAGGAAAGGAGAGGAAATAAGTGTTAATGTAAAACGCGTGACTCTGCTAATGAGTGCTATTTAATATTCTGCAGTTATAAGCATTAAATTATCATAAAGATGTTCGCAATTCAGTCGGATCGCATGAGCAACCCATTTCCAGACACTGAACTGTTCCTTTTCCTTTTTTTGTGGGATTAACGGGTTGATGAAGGCTCGTGATTGCTTCCTGTCAGTGCCGTCAACACGTTTAAAAGAGCAGTGCATGTGCGGTGTGTGAATAGAAATCCGTTTCAGAGATACGCGAGTGTGTTCCTGTGTAGCACTGAATGGAGTCCAGCTTGTGCCAACTGGCATTGCGTGGCTGATTGGGATAATTCACAGCGGAGTGAAATCGGAAGCCTGTTCGGATACTGGGGTGTTATTCCAGCAGGCTTTGTTCAGACATCTGTCTATAAAATGCCACGAGCGTCTGCAAGCCGACAAGTCGCTCTCACTGAGAATCAGAATCAGATTCAGCGCCTCTGCTCTGTCTGCGTGATTTGTATATTTTTTATTTTTGTCTACATTTGACTTGTTCTCATCTTTGTTGTCGGCGCTAAGCGCTGACCTGAACTGTGTTCATCGTTATAAAAGCGTAATTGAATAAGTTACTGAACTCTCACACACACACACACACACACAAAAATGTTCTCATCCTTTTTCCTCATTCCACTGCAACACGGAGCAGCAAGGAAAAAAATCTTTTCTGTAACTACCTGAGAAAGCAACCCATCACCAGCTGTTAGAGCTGACTTGAAGGTTAAATATTAGGAAGGAATTCAATTTCTCTTGTCTATTCAGCTCAGCGGTGTGTTAGATTGCAGCTGGAGTGTGCTTAGCGAGTGTGGGGATATGAAGTGGGCTAATCAATCCCCTCCGCCTCATTCTCAAATTCCTCTCATATCAGGTCTCTGGCCCCTGGGCAGGCCTTCTGCCTTCCGAAAGCCAATTCCACACGAAATAAGAACTGTGACCTGCAGCTAGAGGGTGAAGTTGAGTTTTCCCTTCATGATTAATCTCTTCTTGGGTGGCTTTCAGGAAAAAAAGAGAGAGGGAGAGAGAGATGGATGGAGGGAGAAAAGTAAGAAAACATGCAAGCTTCTGCTTCGTGACAGGAAAGTTTTTTATTTATTTCCCCTCCAATGAGCCGGGCGCAGTGAGGCCTGCTTATCTAGCTGGAGTAAGGTTTCTTTTTTTTAATTTCATGTTAACAGGAAACGCGCTAGCTGTAGCTACGATTACACCAACAATTTCTGTAACTGCCATTTTGGCAGGTACGATGATGAAATGTGGCTTCATGCATTGCAGTGGAGCATTTACCAACAAACATGTGAATTTAATTCAAAGTATGAATTGTCCTGCATGCTACAGCACCTTCCTGTATTTGAAGCTTCCTTCAGGCCGCGTGGACGGCGTGTCGTTCACCGTGAGGATGCTGGGCGTGGAACCACACAGGTACTCTTAAACAGTGGGCCCCAACCTTTTTTGTACTGGGGACCAGTTTCATGTAGGGCAAGTTTTCCACGGACTGGGGGGGGGGGCAAAAATGTTGCAAAAGTTAGCTTGTACTTAATGATGCATGAGAAAGAGAACGTTTCCCCCCACCCCCAGCCCAGTCCGTGCACGTTCTCTGAGTCACGTGCAGTAGTGCGATGAAAGTGGAATTTTTCAAAATAAGATACCCAGGAAACTAATGAAAATTTCAGGATGGTTATTATTTTTTCCGGCCCGGTACCAAAACACCCACGGACCGGTACCGACCCGCGGCCCGGTGGTTGGGGACCCCTGCTCTAAAAGATGAACTGGAAACGTTCTATGCTCAAGTCTCGCTCATTAAACAGCCAATAATTTCACCTGGATGTTATAGACTTAAAGCTAAACCTCGACTGACAATAAAAATGACTCTGATGCTCGAGCCGAAGATCCTTTTAAATAGCACAGCGTTACAGAAGAACATCGATTTATAATCTCACTATCTGGAGTCACCCAGATGAGAACTAGTTCCTGTTTGAGTCTGGTTCCTCTCACGGTTCCTTCCTCGTGTCATCTCAGGGAGTTTATCTTCACCCTCATCACCTCTGACTTCTCAGTTAGAGAGAAACTTAAATCTAAATCTAGATTTCTGTGAAGCTGTGTTGTGACCAAGCTCTATATAAACACACTGAACTGAACTGTGTGTCAGGGTCATGCGCTTTACTCGGCACAAAGTTATTATTTCACTGGACATTTATCTACACCTAAAGACCAGATTCTGCTGAAGTAGAGCGAGTGCTGCGACTGTTAAAGGCTTCACAGTGTTGAAGTGGCAGTGCAGCTCATAACCACTGAGACTGCGCTGGAGCATCGTCCGTCCGTCCGGCCGGCCGGGTTAAACCCCCAAAGCCACCGGAGAGAGGCGTGTTCAGTGGGAAAGGTTCTTTACAAGCTGGTTGCTTAGACCACGTTTAAACATCTTCATATTGGTGTTGATGTAAAGGCATGAGTATAATATCCTCTTGTTGAGTTATAATTTGAAATCTTAGATCAGATTAGATCAGACATGGCTCTGTGGTGTCGTGTACTCTTGGTACTTATTTCAGTGATTCAGCCGTATTGTCATTAGATTTAAGTAATAGTTAAATGGTAATTCCTCACTGTTCCACCCGCAGCTCCTGTTTCTGTCTGTGATGAGTTTCACACGTTCTCCCCCAGATCCACGTGGGTTTCCTCCATGTCCTTCAGGTTCCTCCCATCACCCAAAAATCAAGAGTAGTTGGATCTGTAACTTTAAAGGTATGAATGTGTGTGTGTGTGTGTGTGTGTGTGTGTGTGTGTGTGTGTGTGTGTGTGTTTGTGTGTGTGTGTGTGTGTGTGTGTTTGTGTGTGTGTGTGTGTGTGTGTGTGTGTACTGTATATCCATTACTCCAGATCCACCTTGACCCCGATGAGGATAAAGTGTTTATATACAGTAACAAATCCTGAGAACATCACCGGAATCTTACAAAAATGATCAGATCGCCTGATAATGAATTCAGCATCTTAAAGTGATACTCCGGCGTGTGTGTAGTGTATCTGTGATTACTCAGTGTGATGTCTGATCGCCTGAACACCACCTCACCGCACCTGAGTACCACCTCACCGCACCTGAGTACCACCTCACCTGAACACCACCTCACCGCACCTGAGTACCACCTCACCGCACCTGAGTACCACCTCACCTGAACACCACCTCACCTCACCTGAACACCACCTCACCGCACCTGAACACCACCTCACCTGAACACCACCTCACTGCACCTGAGCACCACCTCATCTCACCCGAACACCACCTCACCTCATCTGAACACCACCTCACCTGAACCCCAGCTCAGCTCGGTCCTGTTCAGTTTCAGTCAGCTCTTCTTATTTAAAGCTCTCACGAACTGATTTTACTTCCTTGTTTGTTTCACGCTGTCATGTTTCTTGTGGTTTTGCCGACACGCCTGACTGTCTGATGAATGTTTGAGTGTACACCTGTCTGCCTCGGCTTTCTTACACACAGTTTGGTAATAAAGACGAAGAAAAGAGAATGAAAGGTACCGGTAAGTCATACTGGAACTTTTCACACAGTAAGTGAATTGCTCATTGTGAAACCACGCTGGTCCACCACAGGTCAGAACTTCTACACATTTCTCTAAATGTGAAGTTATTGATGTAGTACGTTAACTGCCCCAACATCTGCCCTTATCTGACTCTGCCCCAGAGTCACACCAAAGGAGCAGAACGACTGCAACTTTTCAGCACATTTGATGTACGGGGGTCTATATTCATGAACCGAATCTTCATTGGAGCCGGTCCAAAGCTGCTAAACAGATCTGACAGAAATGCAAATGGAAATGTGAATCTGGATCAGACTCGTCTGTTATCTGAGTGGAATTCTGCTCTACGTGTGTTTGGAGTAAATAGGTTTTCTGTTCATAAAATGATTTCCTTTAAAAAGATAAGTGCATTAACGGACACCACAGACGTTTTAGTGTGTGTGGATATCAATCTAGGGACACTATCAAACTAAAATAACAAGAGTGTCCTGAAATTAAGACCTGATATCAGCAGATAATAAATGGTGTTCCGAGACTGTTGGAGCACGAAGATGAATTCAGACAGAACAATATTGTAAGCAGCAGAGATGATGTACACCAGTGTGTGTTAGCATGTGTTAGCATGGGCCTGAGCTCAAGTCAGCTTATGAAATAACCATGGCATGCAGGGAAATAATTTACATCTTCTCAATTTTTGACTTCCAGAGAGAAGGTCCTTCGGCTTATCAGCGCTTAAAAACGCGTCCCTCAAAGCCGCAGGCGAACAGCTCGGCCCGGGAGTTTAATGATTTTACGAATCACAAGCTTCTCGTGGTGGCTCCCGTGATATGGAGTGAGATATGCAGGAGAGCGAGACAGCCGGACTCACGGGCAGCTCGTCAGCTTGAAGGCTTTTTCTGTCATTATCTTGGGAAAGCACGCGCAGCCCGGTCATTAATGCTCCTCTGCCGTGTTGCTCCGAGGTCCCCATTATATCATTTTACTGTTTTATCTGCGATTTAAACAGCGCTGTGCGGTGTATTTTTCTGAGAGGCTACAGCGTGTAGTACTGTTCGCTAATAAATAAGAAATTATCCATGATGTGTTTTTCTCCCTCTCCTCTCTTTGTGTTCTGATCCCGTGACAGACGCATCAGGATGCTCTTCATCTCCTGTAGAAATGTGCTCCTGTGGTAATTTGGAGCTAGTGTGAATATATGAAAGCAGAAAAACAGATGCACATAAAAAAAAAAACAATTCAGTCTCATCTGCGAGCGGCTTAAACACAGGCTGCATTTTGGTGAGAAACATTTGCAGAGCGTTGCCATGACAGGTGCGCGAGGCCACGGCAGCGTTACAGCACTGAAATCCTCTTCAGTGTGGTTCTCAGGCTTTACTGCGACGGGCCCTTATTCTAATCTTATTTAACAGTCTGTGCCTGACGTTCAATTCATTGCAGGGCCTCTCAGATTGGAGACTTTCCAAACAATCCTGAGTTCACCCAAGCTTGGAATTGGTTTTCTGTGGAACATCTCCCTCCTCCCTTTGGGCACTTTACCAATTTGACCAAATTTGTTCCATCGCTGGTTGTAAGCACCAAGAGTGGTTTTCGGCCCTTCTCTGTGCGCTCGCTGGTGAAATTTGCAAACCCAGGAACATTAACTACTTTGTTAGAAACAGGAGCCAAAGCTGTCAGGAGGTCAGATGTGGAATTATGTTTCTCAGGGTTGCTTTCTAGAGACAAAAACCTCCAGTTAATAAAATGACCTAAAGCTACCATTACTACTACTAATAATAATAATAACAACAGTGTGGTGTTTACAGAGTAACACATCAGCTCATAACGTAACCACAGTCTTCGTAATCAAAATAAATATAAACAAAATAAACGTTAAAAAATCATCAGTCAGCAAAGATTGTTTCATTGTTTGTGGAACTTCAGTCCTCTATTATTGAATGTACCGTTATCATAACTCCACATAGTACATAATTGATTAACAAATACAGATGCTCCCCCAGTTCCGATGGCTCGACGTATGATTTTATAAAGTTATGTTGATGATTGCAATATGCTAAAAATTGTAAGATATTTAGAAAATATTTAAGATTCGTGGGCAGACATCGCTGGCAGGCCAGCGTAACAGTGTATGATGTACGAAATGTTCAGACGATGCCCAGAAGTACGCGGACGACACCCGGATGTACGTGTCACTCGCCATGCGTGATGCCTCGCTCTCTCCCGCGACTCACGGAGTTCTCTTGTGTATCGGTGTACTGTACAGTGCATTACCGCCTGTTCTTTGTGCGCTTCAAGAGCTAATTTTAATTCAAAAGCATGCCTTCTAAATGCCCAGCATGTCTCCTACAGGAAAAGACTCCTGGGTAGGCTGGGCTATGCTAGGCTATGTTAGGCTAAGATAGGCTAAGCTACCTAACCTACCTAAGCTAGGCTAAGCAGTGGCCTATGACATTAGACGTGTGATATTTTCCACTTACGAAGGATATAGCGGAACGCATCTCCATCGTAACTTGAGGACTACCTGTATATAAATTTCCTTCTGCTCAACCTGAAATAATGACAAATTCATACAGATTTGACCAAACTGGGGTAAGATGGTCAAGTTTTATTCGATTTCATACAAATAAGGTAATAAAAAAAAGTCATAATTCCCCACGCTTAATCGTAATGAAAACTCCGGCCAACCCCGCCCCTAACTTCATATGCAAGTCTTTGGACACTATTTTAGACATATTTAGTACGGTCTGAAGCACATAGTGTGAGTGACTTTAAGGTGAGTCCAAATCCAGTTTCTCTATTTTAATGGTGGAAAAAATGGCCGCAGCTCCAGGTGCAAGGTTCAGAAGGGTTGTAGTTTGTAGTAATTACTCATGGATGTGTTTGGGGCAGGACATGCAATAAACTATTCAGAGTATCATCCCCCATTCCCTTTAAGAGCCATGTGATCTTGCAGCTTGATGTTCAGGATTGCCTGCCTGTCCACAGTGCTTAAAGCCTTCTCAAAGTCTATGAAGCTGATATACAGTGTGGACTGCTCTGTGATGATCCTGCGGGTGGTGATCTGGTCCATACAGGAGTGCTTGTTCCTGAAGCCGGCCTGCTCAGCTCTCAGCCTGCTGACGATGGCGTCCTTCATTCTTAGCAAGAGGATTCCAGCAAAACCTTTTTTGGGACGGACAACAGGGTGATGCTTCTCCACTCGCTGCACTGGGACAGGTCTCCACTCTTTGGCAACTTGACAAGAAGGCCTTTCTTCCAGTCCTCTGAGATCTCCCCTCTGTCCCACGTCTTGTTCAATAACTTGTGTAGTTGATCTAGCAGCTCTGGTCCTCCCTCCTTCTGTAGCCATATATTACCATCTTAATAATGTGTTTTTAAAATAACTCTGCACCTTTGACTTCAGACCAGTTTTCTGATTGTCAGTCATGCAATCGCTCTCCACTGCCTCAGGGTAGCAATGCGCCAGCAATACACCTGACCACACCTCATTTTAGCAACAGCATGCCCCCGGGTGCTCAGATATATATATATATATATAAGCTAGTGCGACAGTCAACGTCTCCAGAATAAGATGCTCAGAAACACTTACAGCTCATGTCCTTATAAAACTGCACACACTGTAAACACCCAATATTGACTTTGTTTACTTTCTGACAGTTTACTGCATGTTGTAGTATTTTTCATTTAAGTAGAAAGATTTTATTTCATTATTTCTGAAGTCATTTTTACTTCACAGCATTGCTTTGCATCTGCCTGAGACTTTTGCACAGAAGTGTAGGGCTTATGTAAAAACTTAAAAGATGAAATGAAAAAGTTTGTGAAGTTTATCCCTGTGGTTTTGTATGGTGTTGTTTAAATTAACAAATGAATGAATAAGGAAGCTAAACGAGCCTCGTTTTGCCAGACTGCCGTCGGCTGCGTAACATTTCTCACACAGAAGTGTGTCACAAAGCATGTTTATCACAGAATGTTCCTGATATCACTCATTACTAGTTCATAGATCCAGCAAATAATAGATCATTAAATGAATTAATTCAGTCGCGCACACAGTTCCATGTGAATAAATTGAGTTACAATAACACACTTGACTTTTTTTCCCCCAACTTGATTTGGACACTGCGAAAGAGAGAACATCCTCCACGCAAATTCTCTTTTTCTCATTTTCACTCTTTTTCTCGTTGTTCCCGTTTTCCTTATTTGTTCTATCTCTCTGGTGTAGCAGGTTTTATTACTTCATTAGCGCGAAGCCAAGCCTTGTTTAATATTTCCAGGTTTAAACACCAACAACAAACTCTTTATTCATTTAATACTGAAACACAGATTATTTATTAAAGGTGTAATCACTGGTGAATCATTTTCTGTTTGACTGTACTGAGCAGTCGGGAAATAATAATAATAATACACTTTATTTATAGGCGCCTTTCATAACACTCAAGGACACCATACAAAATTAGACAGTAAACAACAATATTACAGACAAAATACGATAAGGAAAGATATATCATATATAATACAGAAGGAGATGGAGCAGAAGCGAACAGAGGAAATTAGATGGAATATGCAGTCTTAAACAAATGAGTTTTGAGTCTGGCCTTAAAAGTACAGAAACAATTAATATTTCTGATGTCAGGGGGTAAAGAATTCCAAAGTTGAGGAGCAGCGCAACAAAATGCCCTGCTTCCCATAGTGACAAGATGAACAGAGGGAACAATCAGATGGATAGAAGATGAGGATCTGAGGGAGCGAGCAGGAGTGGCAATGCGAATGAGGTCAGACATAAATGTTCACTAATCACTAGTCAGTGATTATCTACGTATAAATAATGGCACTCATTATGTCTTGGAATTATATTCACCATCAACATGAGGTCACTGTGCTGAAACTGGTTAAAAATCTACCAGAGTGAAGCGATACCCTGTAAACTTCCTGTCTGTCTGGTGACGTGACGCTTCGTCTTCACGTGTCTCCTCTAACCCTCCACAATAACAGCCTCGTGTCTGTGTGATGTATTAACAGGACACAAAGGGCTCCTAAAAGCTGATCTACTGTAATTGTGTGCAATAATTAGAGTTATAAAAGCGCCACTAAATGCCCCGTCGGAATCAAGAATATTAGCTCGTCCAGTGAAACGCACACCCACTGCTTTTTTAATTTAAAGCAAGAGTGTTGGTGGAAGTATAGCTCAGAGCTCGCAATCACATCACAGGTTTGTGTAGAGGTGAAGTGTGTGTGTGTGTGTGTGTGTGTGTGTGTGTGTGTGTGTGTGTGTGTGTGTGTGTGTGTGTGTGTGTGAACTCTATGGTGGCTTTCACAGCACGGAGCGTGGCTTCAGGCAGCAAAAGCAATTAAGAGAAACTTAAAATAATTTGAGCTAATTCTATTCTCGTTATCTGCTGAAAATAAAGCATTATGTGTTGATTATGAGTGCAGAAGAACTTATTTACTCAAAAAAGATGCTTAGGGTGGAGAATACTCTTCTTCTCATTCTCTCGCTTCCTTTGGTTTGTTCACATTTCACTTTTTCCTCATTTTTTTACATTCACCTTCAGAAGGCAAATTCATTACCATGTTCTACGTGTGGTCACGCCCTCCGCAGGATGTCTCAGAGGGCTGTGTGAAGACAAACCCACGTCCGTGAGTGTGAATGCTTGCTCACCGTCTGCAGTTTCTTCGTCACGTCACATGCTCCAGTCCTCCAGGTGGCGCTGTTAGAATAGTATGGCACCTTTCATGATTACAGGCAGATACAGATAAAACACAATGATCAACACACACATGATACACTAGACCATTAAATAAAGCAGGAGTCGAGGACACGAATTTAGCGCACTGGTGAAAGCTGTGTGATGTTTGGGACGAATTGGTTTCACAGCTTTTTGTAATGACTGATCGCGGACTCGGGCTTGAGCTGTATTTCACACAGCTGCCGCATGTACAATACACAAAGTCTGAAATGCCTTCAGAGTGCTCAGGGGAACAGCTGAACATCATGTCCACCTGAAGTAGCTGAGGCTTTTATTCGCCACTCCTTTTATCATTAAAGTGACTCAGGTGGAAGGAGCAGTGCATCCTGCACAAACACTCTACATCCACATGTGCATCTCTGCTTAGGATGCTTTGTGTGTGTTTGTGTGTGTGTGTGTGTGTGTGTGTGTGTGTGTGTGTGTGTGTGTGTGTGTGTGTGTGTGTGTGT
>JAQMCW010000007.1:23245071-23255645 GCA_030068335.1 Chrysichthys cranchii | reverse complement strand
TTATTACTACTTTTGTCAGTTTCAAGTTATTTCAGTGACCATTGTGGGTTTTTCTTTCTTTAACAGAAGGGTACCAATAATTTTGTCCACGTCTGTAAAATTTTGGTGGATTTTGTGGTTGGGAACTGATTTGTTCGTCTTCAGAGGCGTTCGTGACCAGAGGTTCCATTGGATTTACTTTTTTATGCTTCACAGTTTAAACTGTAAATACATTGTAGACATGAATGTTATCCTGTTATCATGATTGTAAAAATGGTGTAAAAGTATGGTGATATGATATTTTTGCTGTATCGCCCAGCCCTGCTTCTGAGCTCGGTGTCTGTATATTCCTGTGGAAATAATCAGCATTTTAAAAAAAAAATGAAAAGAAAAAAAGAAAAAAACAACCACATGCAACCTCAATGTCAACTGAGGTGTTCAACAAAACAATGGGTTCTTTGTCGAGGCAGCACAGAGACACAGTCACACGGCCTGAATAAATCGGTCACGTCTCTGAAAGCTGAAACAACTTCAGAACAATGAGAGCTCCATGCCAACTTTCTAATTCAATTGTATACATGAAAAAAGCCTAAAAGATTAACATCGGGAAAAAAAAATAAGAAGGAAAAAAGCAACAAAAAAAGGAAAGCTGTGGTGCGTTCGTCTGTCTGTCATCTCGTCATTCCTTGGGCATTCGTCCTTCCAGACGTCTTTACAGCGTCTGGTGCCAGAACCCCAACAGCACCGGGCCAAGTTTTACGATCTGGCCACGAGGCAAGAAACACGCGCTGTGCGTCCGTGAGAAGCTCCTCGGGGTGCGAGAGTTACAGCAGCTAGGGGCCATTTCCTGTCGCAAAGGAATGCAGCACATAAACCCCGGCGAGCAGCAGGTCAGCGCCAGAGCAGGGCCTCGACTGCGCAGTCGCCGCATACGCTGCACGCTTCCTACATCAGCAGGGTGTGTGTCTGATTACACAGTACACTCTCTGTGTTTAAAGAATATCTCTGATCTGAGTTCAGTCTAATCACACTTTCACTAAACATGTCACTCACAGAACACTCTGCTTTTCCTAAAATATTCAAATTAATGTTAAATAGTGAAACGTCCCTGAAACAGGTTACAGGTTACCTCCTGCGGTCTCCTACATTACAGCTGCTATAAAGAGTCGCTTCCTCGCCAGCCGCTCTCATTTGTCTCTCTCGAATTATTATTATTATTATAATTATTATTCTCGACATGTTAGTGATAAACCGCAAAGCAGCGTAAACTCCTCTGTCCTGAAGACGTCAGAAAGACACCTTAATTTCACAGCCCTGACACTGGAGACTCCTTCCATCGACGATAAATACCCGTCTCTTACTGATTAAACACGTTTTCAAGTAGTGAGTGTCAGACCTTCTGACCAATCAGAATCCAGAATTCAGCAGCTCTCTTGGATAACGACACAGAAGGAATGCAACGAGTGTCAACAATCATCCAAAAGTCTGGGAAAAGTACTGTTCAGGTCCATTTTATTAAAAATATCCCACGGGCACTGCAGCTATTCCAACCTGCCAAGTTTGACTTTTTTCCCATAAGAAGCTTTACACATGTTGTAAACCCAGCTGCCAGGATTACATAATCCATCTGTTATTGCTGTCTCTCAGATCTGCGCTATCAGGAAATATCAGCGAGCCGTCATATATCATGACAAAGAAAAGGTCTTTAAAATCATAACATTGGTGGGAATTGAGCTCCGACGCCAGGGTTTTTTCTGAGTGATGCAACAGCGGTGTTCCAGCCCTCACCTGACAAAACTACGGCCACTTCTTACTCCCTGTAAAACTGACTGTTTGAAGAGTAAATCTCATAAATAAGCAGCGGGTGTGTAAACAATAACGCTGCAGTCAGACAGATCAGCTCCCAGCACTCTTCACGATTGGTCGCAAGCCTTTATATGGGTTCTAGTCCTGTCTCCGCCCCGTCCTGTCATTGGCTGGTTACCCTACAGTGTTCATCTGTGCAGTGTTGATTAGTCAGTTTAGACCCAAACACAAGATCTTTGGATCTTCCTGAAGTCTTATCAGTTGTTTCATGTATTTCTGCAGGTTTGGGATTTTTCTGATGTTTTCGTGCCTGTATTACCGACTCTCCTCTCTCAGCTTTACTCAGCTGTGCTTTTCACCCACTCTACAGACATGGAACATGATTTCTGGATTAGCTGATCTAACGCATTTCATCAGAACGTCACAGTCGTCCCATGGCCAAGTAAAACCATGGTAAACCGTCAGAGAAACAAAATACCTTTTGACTGAAGAAAATGTCGCAGCTTGTAGCTGAAATTTTTAGCAGTAATTTCTGTTGGGTTCATAAACTCTGGAGGTTTCACCAGAAGTGGACAATGATCTGACCCAGAGGTGTTATTAAAGCCTCGGAATACTGCATGCAGTGACGGCATTCCACCAATAACATGATGTCATTGCAGAGGAGACAGATGCTGTGTGGAAGCTTCACTCGGCGTTTCACACACATCAAGATGCACGACTGGAGCACTCATACACACCAGTATGATACCAGTATTATGAGTGTTTCACTCATAAGCTTGTGAAAGTGGTTCCGTCTGTACAGAACTCTCGCAAATGTCTCTGCGTGAATTACCCTCAGGTCTTCACTCCGTATTAATGCACTTTATGAAATCAACCAGGCAGCCAGGAGCACATCACCTCAGGCAACCTTTTCCCACGTCAGTCAGGACTACGGGCCGGGACACGGGACTGGGCAGCACGCTGGAGCTTCCCATGCTTCCCTGGTGTGCTGGGAAACCAATTTATGATTTATCCACCAGTGAGAGTGTTACTGAATTTCAACCCGTCCAAATGAAATGATTCAGTGACACGGTTCTCAGGCAGCTCGTGAGTGGAGTTTGCTGAAGGTATGCACTCACCTGTAATGTCCTCGTAAGCGTTTTCCTCTATAGTGCCTTTGGAGTTGGGGCGGCTGTGATTCTCCGTGGACACGGTGCCGTTTTCTGTGGGTAACGACGGGTAAGAGGAGGGCAGGCTCACCGCATCCTCAGACTCACAAGACTCTCTAGAAGACAAACAGAAGAGAAAGAAGTCATGCAGGTCTGTTTAGTCAAAGTCCAGTTGTGCTGGCTCCCTGAAGTCCACTGATTCCAATCACACCAGACCACCTGAGCAGATGAAAGCTTCCTGCACACGATGGCCAAACATGCGCCATCCCTGAACGACGCTCGGATACAGGGCCAGATTGAAATCAGGAGCAGAGAGAAAGCCTTGGACGATGCATGGTTCAAAATGAATAATGGCTCTGATATGCTGACTTTGACGCAGGATGGCAGTTTCCTGTTTATGCCCAATAAGCCAAACACAATAAGAACTTTTTAATGGCAGTAACGCATACCAAACGCAGCATCAAAGCATCAGCGCATTAAAAAACAACACCACCACCTCCGCCAAATGTCTACGGCTTGTAAACAGTTGACTCTGAAGTGGCCGCAGGAATTTCAAACGTTTAAACCTCCGACCCACGCAGCATGAGAACCTGGTTCGGTTCCGCGCTCGGGGAACCGCTTTAAACAATGTCCGCTCCAGGGCTCGTTCAAACGCCCAGAGGAACCAGAGCTAGAAACACAATGTTAGTGCTCCTGACAGCTGTGATGGCTTCTGAGCTCACATCAATGTAATGACAGGAGATGAAGCGTGCTCTTCTAGGCTTCCCATTACAGAGCGTGGCATTGCTGTACAGAGCTTCACCCTGACACTCGCTAATAAATCAGAGCTGGAGTTTTAGCCGAGCTGAAGGAGGTTCCCGACGCACCGGGAGAGGGAGGTTACAAACGCACTCTAAAGTTACAGCTCAGTATATCCACAGAATTAAACTGTTAGCAAGATTCTGTACAATAAAACAACTGGGATCTAGGTTTTTTTTTTTGTTACCAAGAAACCACTAGGTGCAAACTCTTCTGTCCTGACACTGGAGACTCCTTCCATCAAGACTACATAACTCTTGTAACTCATTACATGTTAAAGCATCGACCTCTGTGTCTACTGAGGAACAGCAACATGCCTCAAAAGTGAAAGTGCTGAGTCAGCATGTGGCACAGCATCCCTGAATTAAAGAAAACATGTCTGCAGGTCGACACACACGTACAATGTAGAGTCTATAACGTTTTCCACACGTTTGTGTCGTGATTAAAGCTGAGAGATTTTTGCGTACTCTGTGTACAAGCAGTAAAACATTCTGTATGACGTGACGCTCCTGAGCCGCCGTGAGTCCCGATCCTGAGATTCCTGTCACACTCAGTGCTGAGTTTCAGGTCTGAATTAGAGGGAAACTTGTACACATACGTCATACGCCTCCTCAGATACGCTCAACATCACCACACTCAACTACACACACCACCGAGGTCTCATTACAGAAGGCTGGTTTAATGAGCAGCTGGTGGGTGAGTGTGAGTGAGTGAGTGAGTGAGAATGTGAGAGAGTGAGTGTGAGTGAGTGAGTGAGTGAGTGAGTGTGAGTGTGTGATTGAGAGTGAGTGAATGAATGTGAGTGAGTGAGAGTGAGGGACAGTGAGTGAGTGAGATCGAGTGACTGAGTGAATGTGTGAGTGAGAGAGTGAGTGTGAGTGAATGAGTGTGAGTGAGTGAGAGTGAGGGACAGTGAGTGAGTGAGATCGAGTGACTGTGAGTGAATGTGTGAGTGAGAGAGTGAGTGTGAGTGAATGAGTGTGAGTGAATGAGTGAGAGTGAGAAAGTGAGAGTGAGAAAGTGAGAGTGAGTGTGAGTGAGAGAGATTGAGTGAGTGTGATTGAATGTGTGAGTGAGAGTGAGTGAGTTTGTGAGTGAGCGAGAGTGAGTGACAGTGAGTGAGTGAGTGAGAGTGAGTGAGTGAGTGAGTGAGTTTGTTAGTGAGTGAGAGTGAGTGAGTGAGTGAGTGAGTGAGTGAGATTGAGTGAGTGAGTTTGTTAGTGAGTGAGTTTGTTAGTGAGTGAGTGAGTGAGTGAGTGAGAGAGATTGAGTGAGTGAGTTTGTTAGTGAGTGAGTTTGTTAGTGAGTGAGTGAGTGAGTGAGTGTTTTTACTGGAGTGAGTACTATTTAGGCACCCTAGTCAGTGTGTTATGTCCCTCCTGCAGCTGTACAGACCGCGCAGCGCAGCACAGAGCGAAACGTCATGTGCATCGTCACGACAACGGAACACCTGAGTTAGTGATACAGACGCACCGCGGAACGAGTCTGTCAGCTCAGTGAAGGGACGGTGTCTCACCTGTCAGGTGTTCTCTTGAATGCACGCTCAGGTGTCTTAATGGCGTCCGGAGGAGCGCGAGTGTCGGGATTGGGAGGTATTCCGTTACTAGGCGAAGAGTCTTTGTGGCTCCGATTAGCGTCGTACTCAAACGTGCGCTTGGGTTTAGGAAGGGGGTTGACGGGTGGGCCGGGTGGGCCGGGCGTGCAGGGGAGTTCTGGGCTGTCAGAAATAATGGAGGCTACGCTGAACCTCTGCCTGAACTTTAAGAGTTTTTCTGAGGCGGGGTAAGCGTCCGGCTCCGTAGCGACAGAGCAGATGCTGCTCCGCTTGCTGTCACACGTGCTGTCCAAATCCTCATGACGCGATGAGACGGTGAAAGACTTCTGCCGTAGCTTGTCCAAGCCATAACAGTTGCTCAGGTATTTCGGAGGAGTGGACGGACTTTCCTTTAAAGCCTGCTCGATCTTCTGGATCCGGTTCAGCACGGCGGACGTCTCCTTACAAGGATAATGAGCGCGCAAGAACGTCTTCTGTCCTTCACTCTTCTGAAACCGTCTCCCACACTCGCGATCCGAGGCTCCGTCCTCCTCCTCGGTCTCTGGATACGAACACTCGGAAAACGCCGTGCTCATCCTGCGCATGGACTTGAAGTCAAAGGTTTTTTCGCTACAAGGAGAGGCCAAGAGACTGGGGCAGCCTTCACTCCCACCGCCAGGCCTCTTGTCCAAGCACAGACTCATCCTAGGAAGAGCCACATTCCGACACTCCCATTCCGAGATCTTCTTCCGGATTGTAGCACACGAGGTCCCGGTTCCGTTGCGGCTGAGTGACAGCGTGCGCTTGTGGCCGTATTTGGCAGAGGACGAGGTTAAAGACAGCGTGCTCCAGCTGAGAGGTCCAGGACAGGCTGGATCACCTCCCGGAGGTCCGTCTTTAGATTGGTTCTCCTTCTGCTCTTGGTCTTCTCCACCAGAAGGCTTGTAGATGCTGAGCTTCTTATCCAGACAGCCGATGCTCTTGGCCTTGGTGAGTCTGCTCTGGGACTCAGTGGAAAGCGCCGAGCCTCTGCGCAGGCTAGCAGTTTTCTGACTCCAGTTCCTCTGAGACTGGACTTTTGAGTCGCTTTTGGCGTATCTGCTTTGCTGACCGGCGTCTTCTGTCTCACCCAACGGCACGTGACACGGCTCCTTCACAGCAGAAAGAATAGGAGGTGGGGACGAAGACTGGCACCTGTAACGAGAACCCGAAAGCAGAAAGCAGTCAGAAACTCTACCACAGTAATTAGCCTCAGGATTGTACTTGACCACAGAAAGGACAAATCGCTTAGAAACTCAGGGCAGAAAAAATGTTCCGCTTTCCTCTGAGTTAATCTGTACGCAAGAACAAAAAAAAAGGAATGAAGAAACTCTAAGACCTGAACACACATTTCAAATAATACACAGCATTCGCTTTGGGAAATGATCAGCGGAAAGTACCACAGCAACCTGACATTACTTTGGCAAAGCGGACTCCGTCAGCGTCAACGTCAAGCCAAAACAAACACAGTTCAATGCAACGTCTGTGTGGGATTTTCCATAGAATTAAAATGATTTGCTATGAATTTTAAACGGACCTCACGCAAAAATGAAAAAAAAAAAAAAAAAAAACATGTATAAAACTCAAAAAATTAGGCACCTACCTTCGCTCAGCCGTCCGCTTTTCTGTGTGGGACAGATTACCTGACAGAGTGCCACCTCCTCATCATCACTCCCACTCTCACTGCTCATGACACAGATGCTACTCGCGACTGAACGCTGGCGTTAAACACGTCGCTCACTGTGTTCCTGAGCCACGCATCACAAATCAGATGCAAATGCTTTGCTCCAGAGATTCCAGGGAACTGGACTTGACTTGACCCGTTCCCGAGCGAAACTGAGAAAGGCAGATCTGATGTCCCAATGGCAGTTAGAATAACGAGTGTGTGAGCTGGGAGGAGGCCAGGAGCACGATCAGGCCTGCATGTTGGGACAGATCGCTTCATGCCTCACCATCACCACCCTTCCACAGAAGGGAGGAGAAACGCTACAGGAGCTCAAACGCTGCAACGTGAAATGCTGCAGGCCTTCAGCACAGCAAAAACTCTCAACATTCCCAAAACACGTCACCACACGGGGTGAAACAAGCATGCTGAACTCATCGCCCGTATACAAACACTCTGTCATCATGTAACACACTGCACTTCATTTATGAATCTTTTAGTAAAGATGTATGTAAAACGTGTCCAAACTAAAGTAAAAATTCCCACAAGGAGTACGACTTTTCTGAGTTTTCTGTACTCATGCACTGATAAACACCAGTCGTAAATTTCCACATGGATTCATATTTAGCCACGCCCACAAAACTCCTTAAAAGGTGTGGCGTGTGCTAAATCGTCCAGTACTGCAGCTCAGCCACTGCAGCGCCTCAGCTCACCATGGACACACACTAACTCCTCCTCCTTTTACAGGGTGCCATTACTTTTGTGCTCATTGAATGACTAGTCTTATCTGTGTTAATTCATGGGTTTGTTTTGGAATCACTTTTTTCACAATAAATTGGTGTGTAAGTGAAATAAATAAGTGATTTAAGCGTGACAGTACAGTCTGTTCCTACAGCTGAAGATCAGTCGAGGTTCACATTACTGAGTCTCCCTGTACGCAAATTTACACAAACAATACAAACTATTTTTATAACTAGCAGGATTTCCATGAAGATTTATTTCATAAGTAAATACTCCAGTGATTTACACAGAATAAATATGATTTATGAATATTTTCCCTTGTATCCAGTTTAATAGACACAGCCCACTCTCTGTAAATGTTGTACATTATCTGTAAATGTTGTGTCCTGCCTGTAAACCCTGACAAGCTGTCAGAGCTTCTGAACGAACGTTTCTGCCTCTCGCCTGCTAATTTTATCTTCAGCACGACGGTGAATTGTTAGGTTGGACTACAGGTTTTTTTCCCTTGTAGTTTTAATGAGTGTGAATCATCCATGTGACGTTGTTTGGTTGGAGAGCGTGTGTGTACATGGTTGGTTTCAGGGCAGAGGTCTGTTCACACTAATGACAAATCACTTTAAAGACCGGGCACATACAAACTTGACATTCTGAGATTTAAGCAAAGGCTTTTAAAGGTGAACAGCACAAGCTTTTAGCTACTTTAATTTCTTAAAAATACAGCAATTACTCAGTCTGAGGAGTATAAAGTCCTGAATAATGTGATGTTCCTGAGCTGCTGTGAGTCATCTTGTGAATCCTGCAACACTCAGAGCTGTGTGTCGGGACATTCAGGTCCAAATTAGAGGGTGAATTATACAGACACGTCATACAGACTTCAGACATGATGTAAGTCTGATTGCAGTGATTGATCAGAAGACACTTTTTGTGCTTGCTGATCAGGAAACCAGGCTTATATTTCTTAGTATGTGATATCCAAGTTGAATTCAGACTGGATTATTTTATCAGTGAGATGTCGGTAAATAAATACTTTTTTTCACTTCTTCTCAGGGATAAAACTCTCACATCCAAACAGCGATAAAATGACCACTAGAAACTAACAAGTTCCTAGAGCATGTATTTTCTACAAATGTGGATTTTTGCCTCATGTGGTCATATGCTAGAAAAACTAAACTTGGATGATGTTGTGCATGTGTGAATTTAAAGTAAATGTTATACCTGTAGCTGCCATTTTATCGGCTCTTTTAAGAAGCCTCGCTTTCCCTAATTATTTTGTTTTCTTTCTGCTCCTGAAAATGCTTTCCCAGTTAGTGAGTGCAGTCAGAGTGTCACCGCCCGGGCCAAGTATAAGGTCGAGTGCCTCTTCTAAAGAATCCACACATCATTTGGTGATTTGGGAAGTGTTTAAAGCCTGGAGGAGGGGCACTGATACGCTCACTACGAGAACAAATACAGCATAAGTAGCAGCAAGCAACGCGAGGAGACATCTGTATGTAATTCGGTCTGAAAAGTTCTCAGAGGAGGACGGAGAAAAACACTAACATGGCCGAAATGAACGGCAATAAACTCACAGAGACGGTCCTGTAAAATGGGAAATTACCCCAGGACCCCGCACACAGTTAATCCCATCTGAATAGGGCTGAATAAAATGCTAATCGGGATGTTCGTCCTTGTTATGGAATTTATAAAGTTGTTCAGATAAAGAACATGCAGCTGGAGCTTTCCTAAGATATCCCGAGTTCTTAAAGTCCGGCTATAATAATGAGCGCTTGGCACGGCGTTTCATTCCACATCATCAAGACGGATAAAGAGTATTGCTGAAAGAGCAAATATCCACATAAAAGTCTCGTACCGGAATCAAAGCCAGATTCTATTACAAAAACAAACCCTGGGAACACTGTTTGTCCTATCGCAGAAGATCTCTAACTGACATTAACCCTTCGCCAACACATCAATCTCAAGTCTCCCGCTCAGAGTCATACAAAAGATTATTAATGCAAATCCAAATTTAAACTTTAATCAGCTGTAGAGCAGCGTGACACGACCGGGGCTCAGCTCCAAACTCCGTTGTTTCCACTACCACACCATGTTCAGAGCTGCTTTCCACACAGTGAATGTTTAAGCGCAGAATGTGGTCCCTGAACCCCACACTGAGTTCATATCTGCAGCGTGAGGAAGGCCAGAAATAACACGCCCGGCTCCAGGGGAAGTTCTGCAGGGCTGGAGAAGCTCAGCTGCCCGGCCACACACGGCTGGAGCGGTGTGCCAGGGCCGGGCCGGCTCCTCCTGGGGCTCGAGGGGGACGCTGACCGCAGGCACGTTTCCTGCCGGAGCACCGGGAGAAACACCGCACCGCGCTAACACACATCAAAAGACACACGTCAAATGTAGCGCTAACGGCCCGTGACTCGATTCAGCAGCCACAGAAATGCTTCAGTCGTTCAGTTCCCTCTGGAAAAACACACACACACACACACACACACACACACACACACACAGAGCATACCTGTGATATTTTAGGTAGTTCCTAACAGTGGAGTTTTTTCCTTTTTCTCACAGCAGTGTTCAGTTTAATCTGATAAAGTCACACAGAATAACAGGGACAATAAAAACAAGTTTAGAGAAATGCTGTTCTCAAAACCACTTCCTGTGTGCCCTGTTCAGACAGGGTTAGCTTCCCATGTGGACGGGGAACTATTCCCCAGAGTATCTCACACACACACACACACACACACACACCCTCTGAACAGACTACTGAACATACACACACACACACAAACACACACACACCCTCTGAACAGACTACTGAACACACACACACACACAAACACATGATGACCTCTGAACACACAAACAAACCTCCAACATC
>JAQMCW010000007.1:23117545-23128962 GCA_030068335.1 Chrysichthys cranchii | reverse complement strand
CCGGAGTACCCGGAGGAAACCCACACGGACACGGGGAGAACATGCAAACTCCACACAGAAAGGCACCCAGGTCGACCGCGGGGATCGAACCCAGGACCTTCTCACTGTGAGGCGACAGTGCTAACCACTCAGCCATAAATGATAAATGTTTCTTTGATTTATTCGTACCTCTTTATTTTAAACGTATTCAGTCGGTGCACTGAGCATTAATATCCATGTCTCTTTACATCCAAACTCACAAAGCTGTTAGGAATCATCCGGCGTGATATTGCTGAAAATGTAAATACCTCTCGATTTGGTGAGGCGTGAAGCGGATCTAAACCAAATCTTCTCATGTTTAATCGTTAGATCTGAAGGAAAGTGTTAACTAGTGAGAAAATGGTGCTGTTCAGTCTTTTGCATACATCAGTGGCTCAGAGCACTGCAGTCTGAAATCCACTCTGACAAACATAAAGCAGGTGTATTCAGTGTGTGTGTGTGTGTGTGTGTGTGTGTGTGTGTGCGTTTCAGATCTATCGGCGCTGCTGGCTCGTGTTTAAGAAGTCCTCCAGCAAAGGCCCACGCAGGTTGGAAAAGTACCCTGATGAGAAATCGGCCTACCTCCGAGCCTGTCCCAAGGTGAACCACCATCACATAAACAAACTTCCTGATATCTGAGGTCAGAACGTGACCTGAAATCTCAATCTGTCATTAAAAACCTGGATTTTAGGATTAGGAGGCAGGAGGCGTGCAGGGGTGTGGTTAAGAAAATATTAAGCATATCCCATGTTTTAAAAACAACACCTGTTTCTTCTTTCACTCGTTGTCATGTGATCTGATTCTCACTATTACCAGTAAAGTTCAGAAAACAGACCCAACATCTGCAATAAGCAGAGAAAATGTGTACAGATGCTATAATTTTACCCAGAGTAAATTAAAAATAGGTAAACAAGCAATGGGCCTCAGACAGAGCCTTGTGGAACACCAAACTTTTCTGTTCTGCTAAGAGCAGGTGTTCCTGTAACTCACCTGTAACGCCACTTTGTGGGTTTTGGAGATGAATATTAAGATCTGCGGTGTCACTGGGATCGAGCAGCACAAACAAGGAGACACAACTCTGCAGATCTCAGTGTTGCAGAAATCCAGATGTAGTAGACGTAGATCCTTAATACAGAGGCGAGAGTGATGAGGAAGAACTCCCAGAGATGACGAGTTGTTCCTTGAGAGGAACATTAAACTTTAAAAGGGATCAGAAAGAGTAAAAAAGACAAAAGTTCAGTGTGAGCAGGTGAGTCCTTGGACGAGCAACAGGACAGTCTTTATGATTACAGCAGCATCCAGCTGAGATTAAACACTGAAGATAAGTTAAAGGGGACATAGTATTAAAAAAAACAAAAACAAAAAAATGTAACTTTTTTTCAGTACTCATGCACATACATTTGGGTATCTGGAGTGCCTGCAAACCCACAGACTCTGAAATCACGCAAAACCTGGTGACTTTGAGCTATTCCAGAAAACATGAGCTTCAGCGAGCTGTTCAGCTCCGACTCCCCTTTCTATGTCACAAGGGGAGCTCATGGGAACAGGGGGAAATTCATGAATATTTATGAGGAACGTGCCACCTGATAGGCTGACGGAAGACAGGGGTGGGGTGAACAGAGCCTGATTATTGTTTAATCATTTGTGAACAGGGTTGTTTGTTCAGGGTGAGGAGGAGCTGTGGTATTTTGACTAAAGCATGTCACAGACCTTTCTTTAAGACCTCAGAGAACTGGGTCAACTCATGGGAAAAACAGTCTAAAAGTATAAACATACCAATTTTGTGTCTGCAGGTGACAGAGATCAGTAACGTTAAAAATGTGACGAGACTACCGCGTGACACCAAGCGCCAGGCCGTGGCCATCGTCTTCACTGACGACACGTCCCGCACGTTCACCTGCGAGTCAGGTAAAAGATTTTGGAGTATGCGTTCTGTGACGGAACACATTCACACATACTTTTAGGTTTTTTTTGGTGAAATATTTGCATCGGTTCTGTGTAGCGTGATGTTCCTGAGATGTTGTGTGTGTTGCTCTGACAACGCTGTAAGAGTAACTCACAGTCTGGGCTCAAATTAGAGAGACTTTCACACACACACACACACACACACATACACACACACACCATACGGCAGCTTAGACACGTCCTACATTTTCACGTCTAACTGAAGAAGTAATCCAGTTTCACACAGTTGATGGTAGCTGGTAGCAAAAAGCACACAGTAAACAGATGGATAACAAATTACACGGAGAAACCAGGTGACTCATTTGTTGTATTTTAGCTAACTGGATTACTGGCAACACTAAATAGTGTCTCAGTAATCTAGTACACCGTGAAAAGTTTGAGACGCAGCCCTGAATTCTGAAACATTCTTCCTCGAGGACCTCGCAATAACCCTTTTCCACCAGAGAGGGCGCTATTCCTAACTCCATTTTGTTTTTATTAATGATTTCAGTGTGTTTCCTGTCTTACAGAGCTGGAGGCTGAGGAGTGGTTTAAGACGTTGACCATCGAGTGTTTGGGTACACGGCTGAATGACATCAGTTTAGGAGAACCGGACCTTCTGGCAGCTGGAGTGCAGTGTGAGCACACGGGTCAGTCCAGGTTTATTTAAAGCTGTGATTCATGGGTTGGGAATCCACTGCCAGTCGAAAGTATTCGAACCCTGAAGGGCTCCTCCACAGGACCAGTGTTGGTGTCCAGATGAGACCGACTTTAACCAAATAAAGTTTCCAACAGTAAAATGTACTTCCTGCTACTTTTGTGGCGTCCACACGCCTCTACAGACGGCGAGATTTGACATGTTCACAGCTTGATTTGCAAACACACACCTGTAAAGGATGAGTTCATGAACGTGTGAAGACAGAAGTAGAAAAAAGATCGCTGTCTGCCCGTACACTGCCATTATAAATGAATTCTTAGTGTTTGTGTTCTTTATTTTTGGCCTGTGGTGCTCAAACACACACACACACCTACACACACACACACACACACACACATATGCTACAGATACAGTGCGAGATACAGTGAGAAGAACCTTGCCTGAAACTTGACACACGTTCTCATTTTGGGGTTTTCAGAGCGCTTTAACGTGTTCCTGTTGCCGTGTCCCAACCTGGACATCTACGGAGAGTGCATGATGCAGATCACCCACGAGAACATCTACTTATGGGACATCCATAATCCTCGCACCAAGCTGGTCACATGGCCGCTCTGCTCGCTGCGCCGCTACGGCCGGGACGCCACCCGCTTCACCTTCGAGGCTGGCAGGTATAAAGAGACGTCCAATCAGTCAAATGTTTTAAAGGACCGTGTCTCCCGGCGCTGATGAATTCTCAATTCTGATTGGTCCGAAGGTGTGGCTTAATTTTCTATCCCAGCAGGTCTGAGAGCAGTAGGAGTCTTCTGTAAGGAAAAATGTATGTCTGTGTCATGTGTGGAAGGAGTCTCCAGTGTCAGTGCTGTGTAACAGTTAGAGGGAAACCTGGAGCTGTAAGTTTTCCCACATCTTCAGGACAGAGGAGTTTACTATTACTGCTTTGCATAATAAAAGGCTGGTGAAGGTACGAGTGTTTATAGCTGCTGTGACCTTAAACTAACATTAAATGTAATTAAAATAATCTTTTGGGGAAAAATGACTGGTTTAAGGAAAATTATTAGCTTTGTGATGGTGAAAGTACCTCAAGAGGTGTTGGTTATTTTCCCGTAACAGTATGTCAGCGTCATCTTTTGTTCCTTACATAAATACATAAATTGTTTGAAACACCAGAACACTGATGACCCTTTGGCATGCTTTATCTTATTAGCTATTTATTTAATTAATTTCTCTATTTATTTATTGCATTATCAACTTTTTTCAGTGAAAACCAGTATCACATCTTGTTCGCTGTCTTCCATCAGCGCGTGAGTGCTCAATGCAGACCACACCAGCAGATTTGTGCAAGTTGACCGAGCTCGATTGAACCGAGGACCTCATAAAGAGATTAAATGAATAGATTAAAAGGAAATTCAGCGGAGAGTGTGGCCCTCTTATCTCCTCCTGCCACTTTGATCAAGTAATAAAGGAAGATTTGTAACGCCTGCAGCATGCCCCAGAAAGGACAAAGATAAGAAAAAAGTCAGGATCATGTGTAGTGGGGTGCTGCCCCCTGGTGGCCATCAGAGTCATTACCTTCAGTAGGAAACATGATATACATTACATTACCGTTATTTGGCAGACACTCTTATCCAGAGCGACTTACGTTCATCCCATTTTTTTTTTTATACAACTGAGGGCTAAGGGCCTTCCTCAAGGACCCAGCAGTGGCTGGATTTGAACTCCCAACCTTCCGATCAGTAGTCCAACATCTTAACCACTGAGCTACCACTGACTATATACAGGTGCTCCCCTAGTTACGATGACATTTGTGATACTCTAAAAATTGTAAAATATTTAGAAATGAATGAAAATCTGCGAGCAGCGTAACAGAGTATGACGCATGATACGTTCGGATGTACGCGTCACCTCGCCTTGTGTGACGCCTCACTCTCTCCCACGACTCACAGAGTTCCCTTGTGTATCGGTGTACTGTACAGTGCATTACCACCTGTGTTTTTGTGCTTCAAGAGCTCATTTTAATTCAAAAGCATGTCTTCTTAACGCCCAGCATGTCTCCTACAGGAAAAGACTCCTGAGTAGGCTAGGCTAAGCAGTGGTTTTTCCACTTACCATGCGGATATCGGAACGCATCTCCATGGTAACCTGAGGACTACCCATGGTGGCATTTCAACCAAATAACTTGCTTGTCTCACATGTCTGATTGAAAAGGGTATGCTGAAAATCCACGATATAGCAAGTCTCAGCATGTCCTCTATCAGTCAAAAGTATTAGAACACCTCCTTTTTTTAGTACAGACTTTGTTGTAGATTTTTATTTTATGACCTCTTCCTTATCGAGTCAGCACAAACACATTTTAGATTTTCAACCGTCAGTTTTCCAGTGTAATGTTAGAGGAAATATTTGTGTCAGTAAGGAAAGCAGCGTGTTTAAGTTAGGAACATGACAGGATCGGGCTGCTGTTAGAGGAAAACAATATTATATCTGTAATTTTGTGGAAATCTAAAATGTTTTTGAACTGACTCGATAAGGTAGAAGTCTAAATTTATAACAGTTTGTACAAAAGAAAAGACGCCTTCTGAAACTTTTCACCAGCATGGCAAGTGCTAAGAACACGTTTTGATTTTGTGTGTGTGTGTGTGTGTGTGTGTGTGTGTGTGTGTGTGTGTGTTAGAATGTGTGACAGTGGTGAAGGCCTGTACACATTCCAGACACGAGAAGGTGAGCAGATCTACCAAAGGGTTCACTCTTCCACACTGGCCATCGCCGAGCAGCACAAGAAGGTCCTCATGGAGATGGAGAAGAACAGCAGGGTGAGCAGTGTTCAATCATGTGTATTTATTAGCATTAATATGTCTTATATATGTTAAATCTGCAAAAAAAATAACAACCCAAAAGATTCCCTTCAATCTGACCTGTTCTCGTGCTCTGATGTGTTAGCTGCTATCCAAAGGCTCAGACCCAGACTCCTACCCCTGCACACCCACAGCCATCCTGCCTCGCAGTGCCTTCTGGCACCACATCACAGGATCACAGGGGGCCGTGGACTCGAGTAACGGTAAGGAAAAGAATACTTCTACTGGCCTATAGACAGCTAAACTATACAGACGCTCCCCTAGCTCCGATGTACCAACTTACGGTTTATCGAGGTTATGATGACTATTGCAATCCGCTAAAAATTGTAAAATATTTAGAGAATATTTAAGATTCGCAGGCAGGTATCGTTGGCAGGCCAAGCACAATGGCGTGTGATGTACGATACGTTCAGATGACGCCCGGATGTATGCGTCACTCGCCTTGCGTGATGCCTCACTCTCTCCTGCAACTCATGGAGTTCCCTCGTGTATCGGTGTACTGTACAGTGCATTACCACCTGTTTTTTTTGTGTGCTTCAAGACCTAATTTTAATTCAAAAGCATGTCTTCTAAACACCCAGCATGTCTCCTACAGGAAAAGACTCCTGGGTAAGCTAGGCTAAGCTAGACTAAGATACCTTATCTATCTAAGCTAGGCTAAGCAGTGGTTCAACATACGATATTTTCCACTTATGATGGGTATAGAGGAACGCATCTCCATTGTAACTTGAGGACTACCTGTATTCATGCTGGGTGATGTAGTTTAAGTGTGTTGCCGTCGAAACTTTTCAACACATATTTATAGAAATGAACCCAAGCTGACGGCTGAAAGCCTTTTTTCATTTTTTAAAATTTCAAATTGGAAACATTTTTAGACTTTTCTATGAAGATTCCCTCAAGTAACATTACGTTATTTAACATTAAGGAAGTAATTGTGAAGTAACAGAGTATCAGCGATGTTAACAAAGTAACAAACAGCGATATTAAAGTAAGAATTAAAATAACAAAGCATGAGCAATGTCAGCAAAGTAACACCATCTACAAAGGAACAACTTATCAGCAAAGGGTAACAAACAACAATGTTAAAGTAACACCCATGTTAACAATGTAGCAAACTTTCAAATTTACAAAGTTTCCCTAAGCAAACAAAGTGTCAGCAATGTTAGCAAAGTAAAAATATCAACGTACTCCATGTACTGCAGTGTTCTACAAAGTAACGATGGATCAGTGATACTTAACAAAGCAGGAACCAGTGACGTCAAAGTAACAGTGATGTTAACAAAGGCTGCGTTCACATTACAAGCCTCATTGTTCAGTGATTTTTTTTCTCAGATGAGATTTGTCAATCTTGACGGTTCCCAGTCAGAATTACAAGATGTAACTGTAACGTGAACGCATTTGTCCTCCCAAACGTCGTATGTTTTTGCATGAGTCATCTGCGTCACCAACAAAAAAAACATATCTGTGAGATGATCCATGGTATTAAAACGGACAAATTGGATGCGCTAGTAGCTAACGTACGCATGGGGTTTTATTCTGGAGGACGACACGCATTTGGTCAGCTGGAGCTCTTATCCAGCGGTGCGTTGCTGCGTTGCTGATGACGACATGCTCAGCACGGCATATAGGCAAAAAGCCACATGAATCTGAGCCACACGAATCCCGTCTGAGCTTCTCATTCATGTCACATGACCACGGATCGGCTACACATCAGATTTAGGAGCACATATGAAAGTGACTGAAATCTGATTTGAAAAAAATCGGATTTCTGCGTCCACACAGCCCTCAAAAAAGATCAGATCTGTCACATTAAGGCCATAAAAATCAACTTTGAGTCACTTCGACCTGGTAACATGAACGCAGCCAGTGTAACATCGACAAAGTTCGAATGTATCAGCGATCCTCAACAAAATAAGAAACAGTAAGGATGAAGTGGCAGCAACATTAAGAAAGCGACAATCTCAATGAAGTAACAAAGTAACAACGTATCAGCTATCCGTTACAACGATGAAGTAACAATTAAAGAAACTTGCAGTAACAAAGTAAATAAATCTGTGTAATTATTCCTGCAGATGTATTCACTTACACCGAAGCCAATATCAGCGTTGATCGTTCCATCCAGCTCTTAACATGATTTCTCATAAATTACCAGCAATTAAAGTAAATCAACTGAACTCATCTTTCTCTTTCAACTTTATTAATAAACTTTATTTCTGTAGAGCCTTTATAGACTAATGATGTAACTTCGTCACCATAATCGTATCATTTTAAAATGAACACTTCAGTCGCCTTTGTAGATTTGCTCAGATGAAAAATGAGATTTTCTTCTGTCTCTACACGTTACGAATTTCTACCAGCGTCTCTTTTAATGTGCTGTAACTCCCCCCAACACACACACAAATAGTTTCTTCCATTAGCCACGCCTCCTGAAACCCGTGTTGTCTGTGTGTACAGGTGAGATGTTCACAGCGTCTTCGTCAGGAGCCGAATCGGACCTGTTCTCCACAGAGCTCCACAAACATCCAGCACACTTCTCCACTTAACCCGGCCAGCGAGGAGCTTCACGGACCCACCTTCAGGCTTCAGGCCTGAATCGTCCTCCACACTGTCCTCTGCCCACTTCACGTTTGCTTTCCCTGCACTGGGGTATTTGTGCGATGCCCCAATGCCCGAGTCAGCCCCTGTGGGTGGAGACACGCCCTGAGAGGGAACGCCCCATGAAGCGCGATCTGCAGAACATTTGGATTGGATCTTTTTTTTCTCAGCAGAACAATAGGGGCATACGTTTCTAGAATTTGGCTGCCCCTCGGAAAAGGGGCGTGGCTTTAGGGTTAGAACGCCACTGTATCTCTCTGTCTATCACATGCACAATGATCCGTATCTCTGTCTCTGTCTGTGTGTCGTCGGTGCATGTCCTGTCTGACTGTGGAACAGTTTTGAGATTAGGAGCAGGGCAGCGTTTAGTGTAGATCACTTTGTTTACTACCGAGGGTGAATAAAAGAACTAGAGTAGGCTTCCATTTGAAAAACTGTAAATCGGTGTGTGGGATTTGCTCAAGATATAACCTGAGCAGGTGGCAGAAGTTCACCAGGGTGCTTGGGACCCTTGAGGAGCTCTGGAACACACCACTCGTCCTTCGCTGAGGTTTTATTTTTCTTTTCATCATTGTGAGATGAATCCATACTTTCCAAACGGCTCTAGAAGGTGTCGCGTTCTCATATGTTCTGTGACTGCTCGGTAACGCAGTCACGGAGCTGATGACTTTTTGAAGGAGATCTGTTGAAATGATCTTCTGAGGGTCACAGCAGTGAGAGCCGTCCTAATCCATTCACTGATACAGAACTTGTGGGATGATGAGCATTCCAGTTACACCCTGGACTGGATTTCTGTATTTACATTAATCAAACAAGCACAAAGTGAACGGTTTCGGGTTACACTTATGGGAAAACTCCACCCTGCGCCCCACCATTTACACATAAATACTGCGTTTATTGACATGTTGGTGAGTAATCACTTTAGTTATGCGTTCCTACATTACCCACAATGCCACTTGACCTCCTGCTGATAGTAATGCAGTAAGATTTAGCCCTAAAGGCAGCGATGCAGCGGCGCTTTAGTCCTTTAGTTTAGCTGTTTGACCTCCTTATCTGCAGGTCAAACAGCTAAACTAACAGATCTAACATCAACACCATCGCCACCGCCCGCCACCTCATACATCACCGACTAGCCAAACCGAGTTTTATGCTGCATTCCATTTGCCTTGAAAGTCTATTTTCAGAGCTGGGAATGACGTCATGCTTGACTTAACCGCATTCCGTCAGAAAGCCAATATGGCCACCTCCAGCAAACCCACTATTGTGCTGCTGTTTAGGGGTGTTTTACTGTGAATCTAATGAAAATCCATCCCTAATATTCTGATCTCACCCCATTAAACATAGCCTTCAGGTTTTAAACCGGAATTTCAGCTTCCTTTTAGGACTTTTCTTTAAATGTCATGCGGTGGGGGAAGCCAGGGTCACTCACTAGCGGGTAGCCGTTAGCCATTACAGCGGTACCTCGGTTTTCATTGACTTCGGTTTTCGTCGATTTTTTCTGCGAAAAATTGGTCTCAGTTTTTGTCGGTTGTCTTGGATTTCGTCGGATTTCGCTGCTGATTTTGTGAAAACAACTAATAAACAAAGGGTGACCCACGCGTTCTCCTGCTCAGTGTGGCGTCATTTCTCGTCATGTGAGCGTCACCCCACGCATCTAGCCAAACAATTCCATTGCTTTCCAGTGCACAGTGCGAGTGCCAATACTACAATTACATGTAAGTGATTACTGCATATACAGTACATATTCGGTGTAATGTGTTTATTTTGCATTTATTTTCGGTATGTATTTTGGACTGTCTAGAATGAATTAATTGGATTTACATTGATTCATATGGAAATACCCGCCTCGGTTTTGGATTTCGCCGATTGTTTTCGGACGGATCACCGACGAAAACCGAGGTTCCACTGTAATTAGCAACACCGCCTGAAAGCAACATGCTACGCGGTATTTAGCGCATCAAAACCCTGTATCAATATGAGCACAGATGAAACTTGGACAGTGCTGTGTGTACGACTGATTAAATGAGACAGAAACACACAGAAGTTTAATAAACCGGATAAAACTACAGCTTTCGCCTACTGTTCAGGCAGGGGGCGCTGTTTTTGGATTTTTAACTCAGGGTTGGTGAGGACCTGCCATCTGCCCAGTACAAAAGAAATGCAGCATAAGCATTTTAAACTTTTCCAGTCAGTTGTATCTTTTATATTTCGACAAAGGAAACAATGGTATTTAAACTATAGAGATGCAGGTGTGTGTATGCTGATTTTGTTCTACGAATGTGCTTTTTTACGTAACTTTCTGAACGCTCTTAGACATTGTAGATCAGTTAAGATGGATTTTTATGAGTTTAAGACGGATTTTTACGGACGTGATATGTTCGTATTTGCGAATTTATTTCTCCTATTTGATTTTATAACTCAGATTCCCGTAGATTTCCCTGCTGCTAGAACCTTTTCTAGAATCCAAGGCCAGTCCTTATTTTTTTGCTACTGAAACGATGCGAGAGATACCACATTTTATGCTACAGAATAAATGCACAGGAAGCTACATGACTCACAGCGTCGCTGCTGTACAGTACGTGCGCTATTCTACAAAACCCAGAATGGACTGTTTTTTTTTCTTTTTCAGCTGAATGCTTGACAATCGAGCGGCGCTCCAGACGTCGACCCATTGTTCTCAGCGAGCTGCAGTCAAATTCTTCTCATACGTCTCATCAGAGATCCTGTACCGCTGACATTTGCATGATAAATGCTGTGCAGCTGAAGGCGTTCTGGCAAACACGACCGTGTCTCGTCGTCTTTTTTTTTTTTTCTGTTTCCTTTGTCTCCCGAAAAACATGGCAGATGCTGCTGGTCAGTCCGTCCCTATAGAATTAATTACAGCAGCGCCATGTGGTCGCTGTTGTTCTCTACTGCCTCCTGCTGATTAATAGTACACATCAGACTCGACTAGTTCTCTGTGCGCAAGACGACGCTATTATGTGAGGAAAATTCTCATCAGAAAGAGGATCCGGGCTTTAAGTCCCTTTCTTTTATTCTCCGTATGAATGCATAGAAATAACAAGACCAAACTGTACTTTTCCTCGGTGCTGCTGTGGCACCATCAAGGATACCTATATTATGTCTTCAATTTGGATATTTTACTTTTGTGTATCTTTTAGTTTAGTGAGAGAGTGTACAAATGTATAAATTATTTTTAAAAGGTACACTATACAGTGGACCCTCGACTCACAAACGTAATCTGTTCCGAGACTCTGTTCGCGACCCGAATCAGTTTTTCCCATTGAAATGAATGTAAATCCAATGAATGTGTTTCAGCCTCAGAACATGTTTTTAAAGTGTATTATGGGTTT
>JAQMCW010000007.1:23069972-23080261 GCA_030068335.1 Chrysichthys cranchii | reverse complement strand
AACACAACGGAAAAATGTGTTGAACACGTTCACACCACGAGTGTTTGAGCGGAACTGAATGTTTGTGGTGTGAAGCGAGGGTTGGCCGTCTGTACGTCGATGATTTGTTCGTCGGTCGGGACAAAATCTGTTCAGGAATTTAGTCCGTATGTTAATTCGCCATCCGATGTGTTCATGAGCCCAGGGTCCGCTGTGCTGACTTTTAGGTTTATTAGGGTGAGTCAATTAAAAACCTATTATTATTGTTATTATTATTTATATTTTGCTTTGTTCTGGTGTCTTAAAAGTGGGACACTTGTCGTGTGTTGCAAGGTTTTAAATTTGCCGAATCACACTTCCCATAATGCAGTGTGTGTGTGTGTGTGTTTTGAAAGCACATAAGTGCTACCTTCTAGCTCTCTGTGCAGCCAATCTAATCCTCAGATTCACCGCCAGTGATCCGTCTCAAACATTTTCTTCATGCACGTGCACTTTTCCTTCCCCCGAGGCCGGTTCTGGTCCGTTACCTACAGGATAACCGTACAGAAATAGAACGGGTTGGGTGAAAGAATTTTGTTAATGTCACGTTGCAGTTTATGATCTGTGCACCGGGACGTCGCGGGGTCGTCGTGGATTGCTTTTGGAATATCAGTGGCGTCTAAAATGGCGACTCACTACTTGAGGAGGTGCAGAGGATTGTGGGAAAGATGAGACGGATACTTTAATGAGTCTGCCTTAGGAGAAAACTTTGCATCGGTTTTAAATGATGTTGCACTTTTGTGGTTGATCTGACTCGCCCTCATAAACAATCTCTTCAGGAAGTTAGGTTTATTATATAAACAACTACAATAATGCGATAATATTGTGGTTATTTACCGACACCATTGAGTGTTTTCTTTTTTCACCGCATGTGCACACACACACACCTTCCACAGGATGTATTTTTTTATTACATTCGTCCTCAGGTTCTCGTTATTTATGATCATCCTAACTGATGATACAGAGTTCTGATTTCCAGCGCTGTAGGAGATTTGAAGATCACTTTGAGAGCCATGCTCTTGCAGGTCACTGCTGCGTTCTGATGAAATTTCAAATCTGCTTCACGTTCGATACGCTGACATCCTGTCCCTACGCTGATTACTTCCTGTTCTGACCGTTTCCCCCACATGCTTCTTTCTGAGTGATCCGGATATAAAGAATGTAATTATTTGAAATCGGTAACTGAAATATGTGTGATTAAAAGCAGAAAGGAAGGTTTTTTATTTTGTATGAACGATTAGTTCAGTGCAGGCGAGCTGCATTTGTAGGGGAGGAAAACAAAATAAATTGCACCATAACGATCTTTTTCTCCCTGCAGGTGTGTGAAGCGCGTGTGTACGGCGCCTCGCTGCTGAGCCAGTCATATGGCTGGGCGTGGGAGGAGCTAATGGGGGGTGGCGGCCTGCACACGGTCGGTTCTTGCATCATCGACCTCCTGAGTTACCTGACGGGGGTGCGGGCCGTCCGCGCACATGGGATGCTCAGGACCTTTGTGCGCCATGGAAGCGGCGGCGGCATCCGCTCCGTCACGGCCGATGACTACGCCTGCTTCCAGCTACTCATGGCGGGGGGCGTGGTCTGCAACGTGACTCTGAACTTTAACCTCCCCGGCGCCGACCTGCACGAGGTGATGTTGGTGGGGTCGTCGGGGAGACTGGTGGCCAGGAGCACCGAGCTGTACGGCCAGCGCAACAACATGAAGGGGGAGGAGCTTCTTTTGAAGGACAACAGCTCAGGGGCGGGGCCTTCGGCGACGGGGCTGAAAGCGATGGTGACTCAGCTCCGACTGTCCTTCCAGGCGCAGGAGGACCGTCGCTCGTGGGCGCGGCATCCCATCTCCATGGCGGCTACGTTCGAGGACGGGCTGTACGTCCAGACGGTGGTGGACGCCATCAAAAGGTCGAATCGCACTGGAGAGTGGGAGAGCGTGGAGGTTAGAACCGAGGACGTAGATCCTAATCAGAACTACAGAACTGCGCCCAACTGAAAGGAAGAAAATGACCACGGCGGGATGCGCATCTGTTTTAGGTTCAACACTGCGTACGGACAGATAAAGACGGCGCTTTCCACACACAAGACAACAGTCACATGACCTGCAGGTCGGAGTTCTGTAGCGAGGATGCGAGTCTCACGCCGTCGTGGGGTGTGATTCTTTCCAGGCCGGGCGGCGAAATTTATTTATTGACGCAGAAGCAGAAAACTTCCACAGATCGTACTGATATCACTATTACAGACGTGTCACGGCTCAGTATCAGGCGCAGATGTGTGTGTGTGTGTGTGAGAAAGTGTGTGTGATGTGTGTTCTCTCACTCCCTACCCCTTCAGGATTGTGACGTGGCGCCCGTATAAGTCTCAGTGCTGCAGTTTTTACAGTGTGATCAGATGGCCACCTCACCTCTCACTTACTCTGTAACACCCCCCCCCCGTCCGCCGCATACACACCTGAAATTATTCACTACAATACTCACAATGCCGTGCTACTGCGGTAATCACAGTGCACTTCTGAATGCATATTCGTAACTTTAAGCAAACGCTACGACTGTTACACACACACACACACGTGCGCGCGCACGCTCAAGATCACAGTGCCGCTGATCACAAGCTACACTAAACCAAAATCAGAACTTTGTGTCTCGGTGTTCATCTTTAGAGAAAAGTTGCTCTCAGAAACCTCTTTCTAAGAAAGAAGAAAATTTGTTGGGGGTTTTTTTTTTCAGGGATTTATTTTTGTTTGTTTGTTGGTTCGTTACATAAACAAGGATGTGACAGATTTGGTCATATATTTTCCCCTTAATTTCCACCACCAGACTGTGTGACTTTTAGGGCTGTTTATTCTGTAAAAGTGATTTTTAGATAAATCACACTGCTGCACAAGCGCACCTGTATAACTCACAAACCTTTTGTTATAAAATGTCACTGAATTTGAGAAAGGTGCTGGATAATTTTAACTTATCATTGTCAAGTGTGTGAGCTGAGGGATCCTGGTGAATACATTCTCTGCAGATATGTACATCATTTGTTAAAAGGTTGCGATGTTTATTTGAATTTTTTAGTTTATTAATTGTTGGTTTTGTTTTTTTATTTTAAAGCTGAGTGTTGGAGGGAAATTCTTCCCTTTCAAACAGGAAGTGGATTACACTATTTGTTGTGTGAAAAGCTTCTAAAGCAGATTAACTTTTTAGACCATTTATTTATATATACACACAGACTGAAGAAACACTGGAGTTACGCCACTGGAAACAGAGTGTGTGTGTTACTGTTACTCTACGCTACGCATCCCAGTGTTTAGCTGTGAATACTTTTAGTTGTCATGTTGTATTTAAACTTATTAAGCTGAGTATTTGTGCAGGATTGATCAGGAATGTTTATTGACCTGAACAGCGGCGTTGGTGTCATGTGGAGCTGAGCTCAGAGCGCCGATTCTCACACAGGAATTTCACGTGTCGGATTGTAAGCTGGCGCTTGCTGCAGGTCGTCGTCTACTGTCAGTGTTCTGGAAACTAATACGACTTTTAGAAAATGTGCACAGAGTTTGTGGTGTGTATTTATTGTCTAAAACTGAGTTGTGTGTGTGTGTGTGTGTGTGAGAGAGAGAGAGAGAGAGAGAGAGAGAAAACAGGGTTCCATGAGGATTTAATAAAATACTTTAGAATTTATTACCGTGGTCTTGGCTTTTTCTGCTTTTAAATACAGAAGATCAACTTCTTGTGCCAATGTTTTGAACGCAGGACGTCCGAGTTTTCCTTTATGGCATGAAATCCCAGACAAAAGTCCGGAAAGCTCGTACCTGGTGCACCATTCTGTATAAACTGAGGAGGATATTGGTCATGTCTGATTTCCAGTCAAAGGGAACAGGTCATTCTCCAGCACATAGAGATGTTCTGCACAATTGTGTGCTGTAAACGTTATGGTAACAGGTTGGGATGTGAAGGTCAGGGGTGCACATAGTTTTGGATGCACATACAGATCAAAGATGCACTATATGCATGTGTATGCATGTTTGATATCTTCAGCTTGGGAACCATAAGATGATGGTTCCCCAATAATAACGTGGACAGTGATGTCCATTACACTGCTTTGACATTTAGGACGCATCCTCTCACCAGGCTGCAGAGATGTGTCCTCCCACGAGGCTGCGGAGACGTGTCCCGTGTTTGGTAGTTTAAAGTCCTAATCGTTTTAACTCATGGCAAAACGCCTGGTAGGATTCGCTGTCAGTCACTCTGACGGAGTGTTTTCCTGATTTTACACCTAATCAGTAATTAACTGCTCCGAGTTTCAGATAAATCTGAGTATAAATGTGGGTTTACACGAATACCCGTCCCAGTCCGAGACCTGTGCTTGGACTGTGAACGCTTTCAGTTAAATGCACAGCAATAAGGGTGATCCATTTAAGTGTTTTTCAACCAGTGTGCCGTCGTATATTTCTGAGGCAAGAAGTGTGCCGTGGCTCAAAAAAGGTTGGGAAGCACTGATCTATTTGGTTGTTAACTTGTTTTTGCTTTTCTTTGTTACAGAAGAACCAAAATAAGACAATTTATTGATGGCCAAGCAGACTGACAGACAGAAACAGACGGACAAACACAGAGAGAGAAACAGACGGACTGGTGGTTGAATGGGAACAGCATCATCAATCAGTAGTAGCTTTATATCCTAGCTGTTTCTCCCACTGTGTCAGTGTAACAGCGCTCTGTCCTGCTCAGACATCAATCCTGAAACTTTACATTTTATTTCCGGATGGTTTTGTTCTGTTTTTCCATCTTTAAATACTACCCAAAAGCCAATCTGGCTCTTAAACCAACTCTAGCGGCCAGGGACGTCCCATAATGCATTGCGCTATTTGGTTCTATTCGCGCGCGCCCTTTGCTCCTGTCAGAGCAATACCGCGAGTTACTATGGCAACATTTTATTTTATTTTATTTATTTATTTTAGCTCTCTCCTCAGGCTTTTGACTAATAAACGTGGCGGATGTATGACTTTGTAAAGCTGCGCATATCGACCTACGGTTTGTAGCCGACTCGGATAACGAACTGTTCTTAGATCGGGAATCGTGTGATTAGCGAGTTGGCTAACGTGCACCCCGCGCGCGCGCGCTACGCCTCTCGTGTCGCAGAGTGATGACGAAACCCGCGAACCATCTCGTCTGAAATAGGGTAAGTAGCGTCCATTTTGGATTTCTCCCAACTTCCGGGTCATAAAATAAGTCTTGTACAACTGTAGAAATCGCGTACTGGTTGGTGTAAACGGTGCCCTTTCCGACCCACACGCTTCCTAAGTGCCTTCTTGCCCGCAGCCATCTTTGGCGAAGCTCCGTGATAACGTGTAGAGACCCCGCCGCGCCTGTAGGGGGCAGTACAGAGTCTCCGTCTCTGCGCTCAGAACAAAACCAATTCTCAAATGGCGGCACGAAAACGAAGCATAGTGTGGTCATTTTTTCAAGCCGAAGACGATAAAAGAGTATTATGTCTCCTGTGTATGAAAACGGTGTTATATTTCGGTCACACGACCAACATGCTCCGCCATTTACGAGCGAAGCATCCAAATGATTTCTCCGCTCTGGACAAGCGAAAATCCACCTCGGGGAAAAGCGCATCCAACCATAATAACGGCTGTGTGGAAGGTTTGGACTGCTCTCAGATTCTAACCCGACGTCTTTAGTGTTTTAACATATTTATTTATGTAAAACATTCTTATTATTATTATTTTAGAGCACCGCAGGGACACCGCACTCTGTGTGTGTGTGTGTGTGTGTGAGAGAGAGGGAGAGACTCCGTGAGGTGTGCTAGGCTAACGAGCCAACTCTTGGCGCCAACGTTATCATAAGCTGCTCTAATAATGCTAGAAGAGGCTAGGCTAACTCACAGATGTAAAAAAAAATATATAATAGATTCCACTCACAAAACGTGTTTGGAGTTAACAAAACAAACCCCGGAGCTCCCGAGCACCAAGCCGTTGAGCTTATTGATCCTCGCGCGCTAGCTTTGCTAGTCAGTCAGCCAGCTAGCCATCAAGCTAATATCCGTCGAAGATTCTTTCTCCGCGTCCTGCCTTTTTTTTTTTTTGTTCAGGCGCCATTTTTGCCCCTGCACGTCCTCACACTTGGAGTCAGAAAAATAAAGCGTTACAAGAGACCAAGTGGAGGATTGAAGAGTCGGTAACGGCGCGATAAACCGCTCCCTAACGCGGGGCGGGTGTCACGCGCGGCTCTGTTCACTTCCACTAAAATGAATCACTCATTTTGAACTTCGTTAACGGATCGGGCGAATCGGTTCTCTAAACCGACCGAATCGAATCGTATCGAATCGACTCGCCTGTCTCAGTGAGGAAGAGGCCCTGCACTGATTTACACACTGATTTACACCACATGATGTGACTCATTTCTCAGGCAGGAGCCACAGCTTGGTTATTAATAATAATAATAATAGTAGTAGTAATAACAACAATATTATTCATATTTAAAATCCATTAAAATGACTTTTTTCTCCTTTTTTTGTGCCCGTGGTCTGATCTCTGCGACTTTACAGTGACCGTCATGATGGACGAGCAGCAGGTGGAGGTCCCGGCCGAGGTGGGAGACGCCGAGATGGACGGGGCGATCCGAGGGATCCTGTGCGCCGCAGCGGGCGAAGCGGCGACCGAAGGGGAGGCATCCGGGTGCGAAGGGGAGGGCCGAGGGACTCAGGAGGGTAGCCCTGCGCCCAACCAAACGCCAACCTCGCGCAAGTGGAGCGCTGTGTGGGTCCATTACCGCAAAGTAGACCAGGAGAAGAAAGCGCTGTGTTTGCTGTGCATGGAGAAGATCCAGCACCAGAGTAGCACCAGTAACCTCATAAGACACCTGCAGAACAAACACCCTACCGAGTACGCCCAGCTCGAGGAGCATTCTCAGAAACGACCCCCCAAACGCAAAAGCGAGGATCCGGATTACGTCCCGGCGACTTCGCCCAAAACGCGCGCCGTGCCGACGGGCCGCATCGTCCCGTCGCAGCTCAGCAGCAGTCTCACAGGTACAGGTCTCCTCGGGTTCCTCTCTTCTCTTGTCGTTAGTTACACTGTCTGTACTTAAAAAAAAAAAAAAAAAAATAGGACTTTTTAATTTTTTATTTAGTTTGCACAGTGACATCAATTGCCTCAGACAGAAGTTTCTTTTATTTATATATATATATATGAATTGATATCAGTTTTCATATGAACACTTGTACCTTTTTTTGTTCATATTAAATTGGTGATATCTTCGCGTGTTAATTTAACTCAACATTATTTCTTATTATAATGAATCATAATTTTTTAATCTTATTTTTGCAATCGTTTGGGTTTAAGGATATCTTTCCTGCAGTTTAAAACCCTCTCAAAACTTTAGTTTGTTTGTTTGTTTATTTGTGCCATCATCTGTGTCAGTAGTTGACTGGAGCGATGGGCGGAGGATCCTGGAGCGCGAGCGCGAGTTGACGGAGGCATTGAGGCGCGTGCAGCAGGAAGAGGGGCGGAGTTTGCAGCAGCAGCGAGATTTGATGCAGCAGATCCGAGAGCTGGACGCGGAACGGCGCGCTCTTCAGAATCAGAAACGCGAGCAGGAGGACGAACATCACAGACTGAAGAGGGAAAGGGAGGAGCTGGAAACCATCAAGATGGAGCTTCAGAAGGAGAAAGAAGAACTCCAGAAGGAAAGGGAGGAGCTGTTTAAGGCCAAGGAGGAGTTTCGTAAAGAGAGGGAGGAGTTGGAGAGACAAAGACAGGAAATGCAGAGAGAGGGACACATACAGGGCCAAGTGTCCGAGTTTTACAACTGTTGATTCATCTTAACACTTCACCGTTAATGCAAGTTCTTTGTAATTTTTAAGATGTTTAGTGAACGTAGCTGACAGATTTCATTACTTTGCCTTTTCCCTCCCTCTCTGGACGTCCTCTGTGTGATGAGACAGGATGACGACGATGAGGAGGAGGAGGATGATGAGGAGGGAGGAAATTTTCCTGTAAAGATGCATTTCACTGTGTCATTTTTAACCTTGTAAGTGCTGCAGAACTCAATACAGCGTTCTCACACACTCCTGTCACCGAGCCGTCCTTTTCTTATCGCCCCGGTGTTGCCATCCAAAACCTGACAGTAGCCTCTCTGCTCTGCTGTACAGTACAAAGTTTAGGTACCCCTCTATCATATCAGGACACGGCAAACCGGGACCAGTGGGCAGATATGATTCGTGTGATGGTTTACTGCAGCAGCGTTACTGTTGGTTATTTTCTTTATTATTATATTTTTTTATTGAACCATTTGCTTGTCGCTATGAGCTTCCATGACCTTTCCATGATCCCGTCTTTCAGCAAATCGGCAGTGTTCGAGTTGTAGTCAGCAAAACCTGGAGCTAGATATTCACTAGGAAGATCCTAACTTTAAATTGTGACTTGTATTTCCTGAATATTGTTACACCTAGATAAAATATTAGCAATTTTTTGTGTAATTGTTCTACAGGCTAGCAAGTTTTTTTTTTGCTGGTTTTTGTTTTTTCCACCCCGTCTGGTTCATTTTATAAATGAAACGAAGCGAGGCTTTTAAAAGTTGAGTGAGAAACGAGATGTCCTGTATGTTTTCTGTTCATAATGTGCATTAATATTTTATGCATAAAGCATAAAATATACAACTGTTAAAAAGAAAAACGGTGATTTATTTTTTAAAAACACACACGTAATTAATATAATTGGAAGGGGGAAAAAATCATCAGCTTGGCCCTGGTATTATTAAGCTATAAGCCTCATTCCTACATCCCTGAACTCCATGCATGTTGAGTTTCACCTCCACTCCTGACTCAATAAACACACCTTTCAGAAATGCTGTCAGTGCACAAATCATTAAATCCCCACCAACTCTCGGGTTTATTTCTAGGTTTATAATATATCCTGACTGGGAGGTTATAAATAAATGCTTAAATGTGAAGACACGAATGCATTTTTTGTTTACTTCATGTCATTTGTAAACAGAAACGTGAATATGGGCTCACCCATATATGCTATGGAGGAAAGGCTTGCAGGTCATGGTCCTGCAGCTTCCAGTGCGCATGCGCGAACTTCCGTATTCGCTCTGTCTGACGTCACCAGACTCAACAAAACAGCAGAGCCGCGCCTCATAATTCTGTCATGATCATCCTCGAACACTCTGTATCACAACATGTGCGGGGATATGAAACGAGCAGTTTTCACAACCATGTCTGAAACAACAGAACACAAATGTCTGGAGTAAAAACGAAAAAGTGCAAAAAGTTAAATAAACAAACAAACAGTACAATCCTGTGAAATAGCCGTGCATTGTTAGAATACCACTAAAAGTCCTCTTTGTCTACCCCGAGTTGTTTTCTCCTAAATAACATGTATTAAATGTCTATTTGTCAACCTAGCTCGGAGACACATGGTCGTTTTTATACCCAGAACATGGATTTTCCCCATTACAACTTCGCGAAATACGCAGACGCAGCGGGTTTGTTCCTTACCGCGCGCCGTTGTTGAGTCACGTGACCCCGTGGCCCGTTTCCGCATTCAAAATGGCGGATTGTTGAGATTTCAAAATAACCAAATGCAGCTTTTAGACCCAGCAAATTCTTATTTTAATTAGGTTTATTCACATTTATTTTTAGAGCAGGCTATTCGAGGTGCCGGTGTGGCTCCTCTTTGTGTGGTTTGAGCCCAGTGAAAGGAGTTAGTCCTGAGATTAATGTAAACACTGAGCCGTGTGTTAGACACCACCTGCTGTAAGACATTCAGCTCCATCATGCGTTTACATTACTGTCCACAGTGTGGCTCGAAGCTGCAGCCTGGCTTCAGGTTTTGTCCGTCGTGTGGAGAGAAGCTGCCCAGTCTGGAAGAGGACACACACACGGAGGGGTCAGCAGTCCCACACACACAGCTGGAGGCCCCGAGTGCAGCCCTGCCCCTGCCCCTGCCCCAGGACATTTCCATCACAGGTACAAGCACACCAAGGGCATTTCAGCCCTTTTCTAGGTCAATATGAGAAGTGTACAGGTGATCTGCCAGCTGTATCTGAGAGCTACAGTGATGTGCGGGCAGGGGAGGCGGAGCCTCACCTGTCATCATGGAAAAAAATAAATGTACAATAAACAAATAAATGAAGTGCTAATATTTATCAAATGGTTTGAACTATAAACTCATTTTCCATTTAACTTCAAGAATTTAGATTGTTTTTTTTTTATTAAAAATCACTGAATTTTCGCATTTCCGTTCAAATCCGGGGAAGAGACGCGTGGTGAGGCAGCAGCGAGCTGAG
>JAQMCW010000007.1:22808448-22818945 GCA_030068335.1 Chrysichthys cranchii | reverse complement strand
TGTATAAACACGGCATTAATACTAAACACACACTGCACAAACACTGCTTTAATATTACATACACACTGTACAAACACGGCATTAATAGTAAACACACACTGCACAAACACGGCATTAATACTAAACACACACTGCACAAACACTGCTTTCATACTAAACACACACTGCACGAACACTGTATTAATACCAAAAACACACTGCATGAACACAGCATTAATACTAAACACACTCTGCACGAACACTGCATTAATACTAAACACACACTGTATAAACACGGCATTAATACTAAACACACACTGCACAAACAGTGCTTTAATACTACATACACACTGTACAAACACTGCATTAATACTAAACACACACTGTATAAACACTGCATTAATACTAAACACACACTGCAAAAACACTGCATTAATACTACACACACACTGTATAAACACGGCATTAATACTAAACACACACTGCACAAACAGTGCTTTAATACTGCATACACACTGTACAAACACAGCATTAATACTAAACACACACTGCATAAACACTGCATTAATACTAAACACACACTGTATAAACGCGGCATTAATACTACACACACACTGTATAAACACGGCATTAATACTAAACACACACTGCACAAGCACTGCTTTAATACTAAACACACACTGCACAAACACTGCATTAATACCAAACACACACTGCATAAACACAGCATTAATACTAAACACACTCTGCACAAACACTGCATTAATACCAAACACACACTGCATAAACACAGCATTAATACTAAACACACACTGTATAAACACTGCATTAATACTAAACACACACTGCACAAACACTGCATTAATACTAAACACACACTGCATAAACATGGCATTAATACTAAACACACACTGCACAAACACTGCTTTAATACTGCGTACACACTGTACAAACACCTGCATTAATACTAAACACACACTGCACAAACACTGCATTATTACTCCACAAGCACTCCACAAACACTATACAGATACTGTACAAAACCTGCATACATACTGAACAAATGTTGCACAAACACTACATTAATACTACACAAGCACTACAGTAATACTACACAAACACTATACAGATATTGTACAAAGCCTGCGTAAACACTGAACAAATATTGCACACTGCATTAATATGATACAAACACTGCACACACACTGTACAGATACTGCACAAACATTGCACTAACACTAAACAAACAATGCATTAATACTACACAAACATTGCACAAACACTGCATTAATAGTACACAAACCCTGCAGTAATACTACTCACTTCACACTGTACAGATACTACACAAACATTGTATTACGACTACACAAACATTGCACAAACACTGCATTAGTAGTACACAAACACTGCAGTAATACTACACAAACACTGCACAAACACTATACAGATACTGTACAAAGCCTGCATAAATACTACACAAACACGTACTGCACAAGTACTATACAAATACTCTGCAAATATCATACAAATGCTGTCCAAACACTGCATAATTACTGTACATACACTGTTCAAACACTGTAGAAGCATGGTACAAATAACACCCAAATTCTGCACAAATAGCACAAATACTACACCATGTACAAACACCGCACTAAGACTGCATGAACACTGAACAAAAAATATACAATCACAGCACATGTAACACACAAATACAGCACAAACACTGCACAAATACTGTAAAAACACAACACGAATACTACACAAACACTGTGTCACCCCTATGAATATACTGCCCAAATAACACACTCACACCGTACAAATACGGCACCGATTCTGTACAAAAACGATCCGGTTTATTGTGGAATAAATAGTTTTTGCTTTGAAAGTTTTCCGAGTTTGGGGATGCGGCGGTGTTTACAGAGCTGTCGCCTGTTCGTGAAGCGCAGCACATTAAACTACTGCACAAAGATAAAGCATGAAAAACATTCAAGGCGTGTCGACGAATATGCACAGGCACGACGTGCTTTCAGAAAAGCCGATGTTTAATGTTTAATTAAATTGTATTTTCAGCGACAAATGGAGTAAAAAAAAAAAAAAAAAAAAAAAAACAGCAGGCGCTGATTGACAGTCTGTCTTTACACCATTAAATAATTTGCTCATCAAACCCGAGCGCCGTAATTAGCCGCATTAACATTCCCGATGGGTTATTTATCCCAATAGTTCCTCGCTAGCCCTGTAAATAAACAGATACGTGCGGCTGCAGCCCATCGGTTTTATTATAAACAGAAAAAAAGGGCGGCTATAATTAAAATTCCTGATGGTGAGATGGTGAGATGGGGGGAAAAAAATTAAATAAAATCTACGTGTTGCGAATCGGGGCCCATCTGCTGCGGTACGAGCGGTGAGGACGGCTCGGCGGTGGGTCAGAGGAGTGTGAAAACTGATTAATTACCTCAGATGAGCAGGACACTCGCATTAGAGAGGAGAAAGTCAGAAACAGGAAGAGAAGAGAAGAGTACAGGTGGGATGAGATGAAAAGAGGCGGAATTCCGGCTTTAACGTAAAGGTTGTCAAAATTCATTTGAAGGAAATCCAGTGACGTAAGCATGCTAATTAGCGTAACGGAAAGCGGACGCATAGAGGGAAACCTCTGAGCTGAAATCTACACCAGGACATGGTTAAAGCGGGAGTCATGAAGTCATAAATTCCTGTCGTCCACATCGATTTCGGCGCTGCTCCATGTGAGAGGGCCATTACACGTTTCTGGGAGAAATGCTCTTTTTCATTTCTTGCTCTCGTTTGTCCATTTGCGTCGGCCTTCTGCGGGCCGAGGCGTCCGGTGGGAGTCGACGACTCGACTCGCCCCGTGTGCCATCTTTTTCCCAATAATTTACCAGCTTCAATTAGACCTCGTCGGTTGTCATCGGCGTCGTGGCGGAGTTAATGAATTAAAAACGACTAAGGGTTTGCATTAAAACACACATAAATACAAGCAGCACTAACTGGTCATCACGCTGCTAGACACCGGAATAAACATTTTCTTTTGGCCAGACAAATTAGGAACAAACCTGTTTGACAGGCCCGCGTTAGCCCAGAACAAATGTGAAGACGAGGGGAAATTGTTTGACACACTTTCAGCAATAAAAAAAATAAATAAATAAAAGACAGAAAGAAAGAAAGAAAGAAAGAAAGAAAGAAAAAAAGAAAAAAAACCCCACCCTGCAAGTGAACCCTTTAGAGCAAGCCATCCTTTAGCGTCGGGTAATGGCTCCTCGTTGTTAGGTTCAATAGAAAAAGCTATTCATACTGTTGTGTGATTGAAAAGAAAATTGAATCCTTTTGATTTTATAAATGTGTCTATTACTGCATTTGCACACCAAATTTCAAAGGAAATTACAGAGAAAGGAGTGATTCTCCCAGAGGAAATGCCTCTACGGGATGACATTTTGAACATCAATATACTGTACGGCCGACAGAATAACTCCCAAACCGTATGCTTTTTTTTTCCCTCTTTTTTTTTTCAGAGTAAATAGGGCTGAAAGGCTAAAATTGCGACGCTGCGTATAAATATAAATATAAATGTTAACGCACAGATAGCTCCTTCTTTATTTGCCGTGAAGTTATGAGAAACTCTCCGCCGTGTGGTGCGGAAATTCTCCCGAGAAAGGAAAACGCACAAACATGTACAAAGTGCAGAGACACTCGCCGTCTGTGCGCCCGACCGAATATTAAAGGGGCCTTTTGATAGGAATTGGGCTTTAGACAAAATGGCAGTGTGTACGCTTACAGGCAATTAAATAAACAGCAAACAGAGTCTCGGAGATGGAATACATTTGGGCGAAGTGTGTGTTCTCTGCTGTTCGGGGGAAACATTTACAAGCTGCTGCTCTCAGCAAAACACCGTCGAGAGCCCTTTTCTGGACATATTAGTCAAATTGTTCTTACCTCTGAGAGTGACCTGAAACATCACGACTCTAACTCTGAAGGAGAATGAGTACTGATGAGTGATGAGGGGTGGGTTTTTTTTATTTTGATATAATGATAGGGTTTCATTCCTTTTGTATCGCAGAAACATGCCGATAATTACATGAAACCTACTATAGACTATAGGCACATCATGCATTTTTATCCGTTTATAGTAATTAAAGTGCCTTAGTGCGATGAGGATGGGCTGCAGCGGTCAAGCTTTTATTCAAACTCAGTGTTTTCCTGGACAAACCAGACAAAAAAAAACCCCAAACACGTTTCTTTGTACTCGGAAGCGAGCGTTCAGGAACGTCAATCCGTCGCAAAAATGATCAAGCGTGGTACGTTTCTGTTTAGCCACGCCCACAAAACTTAAAATAAAATTTACAGGATTTTTTTTATTTTTTTTTTTTAGAGGAAATCTTTCCTGCGACAGGCCGTTACGCTCGACAATAACTCTCTCACTTCGGACTGAAATTAGGAACCACTCCGTTTTGGCAGTTTTTCCGTTTGGCACAGTGTTGCTTCTCAGGTTGCACATGTGTTTTTTTTGCACATTATTTGCTCTTTTTTAAATTTGTTTTTATTGCAAATCGTTATATTTATGTATATTCTATTTCTTTTTTATTTTTTTATCTTAGATTTTGTTTCTTTTATTATTTAGTGTAGTGCCTTTCATGTCTTCTTATATGTCATATGTCTGCTGCTGTGACAAAGTCATTTCCCTGGCTGGGATTCATAAAGTACACTAATCCCCCGCTGTATCACGGGTCACGTTTCGTCTCCCCGGCTATTTGCGGATTTTTATTTAGTGTATATCAAATATTTTTGGTGGATTTCCCCAGTACTATAAAATAGAAACGTGAATTAAAATGGAGTAAAATATGAATAAGATATAAAATACAATACAGTGTAGATCATATTTACACAAGAGACAAAGAAAATGTAGTGATGTTCATGAAAACGTGCTGTGGAGGATATTGAAAAAAACCATATGTCTGGAGGAACGAGTCGGGCCAATCAGAATGCTCTATTCGTTTATCCTTGGTTGTGATTGGCTGCTGGCTACGACGCATACGGTCGGGGAGAAGCAACCAGCATTCGCCAACTTCCCAGTCCTTCGCCTGTCGCAGTACTCGCTATAAATGTGACGTTTCTACAAATTTGACACAGAATTCACCTCGCTATATGCTCACAAATGTTTCCTTTGTGTTCAATTGTGTCTAGAAAGTGTTTAAAGAGTGCGGGAGGATCATTTAGGGCTTAAACTATAAAAAATAAAAAAAAAAGCATTTGGGGTGGCGTCCGTGTATCACAGATTTTCATCTTTCGAGGAAAGTTTTGGAACGTAATCCTCGCGAAATACGATGGACTGCGGTAATGCACTGTACAGTACACTGATACACAAGGGAACTCCGTGAGTCGCGGGAGAGAGTGAGGCATCACGCAAAGCGAGTTACGCGTACATCCGGGCGTCCTCCCAATGTATCGTACATCATACGCTGTTACGCTGACCTGCCAGCGATGCCTGTCCACAAATTGTAAATATTTTCTAAATATTTTACAATTTTTAGTGGATCGCAATCAGCCATCGTAACTTCAAAAAATCATAAGTCGGGCCTTCGGAACTCGGGGATTTTTCTTCTTTCATCTGTAGTATACACATATTAAATTAACCCTGGAAAACCCAAACCACCTTCTCATAATAGGAAATATATCTCTATGGGCTAAAATGATGATCCAGACTCAGTGAACCCAAAAACAAGTGTTTTTTTTTAATGAACCCTTTCCTACTACATGTTATGAAACGGTCCTTCTGAGACCTCCTGGGACGTCCACTAATGTCCCACAACCGATGAGTGAGCTGAATATAAGAGTGAAATAAAAGTGAGGTCAGGGGTGCTCCAGGGTTAAATATGTAGTCTTTGAATATGAACAAATATACCTACACACATACATGCATACATACACATGTACGTACATACATATATACCGACATATATACATACACACGTACATACACACGTACATACACACGTACATACATACATATATACATGCTAACTCCTCCGTAGCAGTCTGCTATCACTCCCGTTTGTTATCCTAGCTAGCTGGCTAATTAACTGATACTAATCTAGCTCAAGATGGCCACGTGAAGGGACTTTGCTATCGGATTTTGGATTTATGTCATTCCTGCACTGCTGCTGCCGCTAAAAACAGATCTTTCAAAACATATAATGCTAGCACAACCACTACACGCTGTTAAAATAAACAAATAAGAAAGCTAGCTCAGCACACGGGATGTGCCGCCCATCGTTTCCCCTCCCGACACTGACATCCTGTCCTGACTGGTTTAAAGTCTTTCACTGAAGTATTATAAAGAAGTTACTGATCTGTACAATGGATAAAAGACATTAAAGCCGAGTGATTGGTTTAAACGTCACATAAAAAAAAAAGTGGATTCAGAATGAAATGAAAGGAAACCTGTTGTACAAAAAAAAAATCTAATTCATTAATAATAATAATAATAATAATAATTAAAAAAAGATGGACTGCATGGAACGGACCCTCCACCCGGCTGTGTATAAATACAGTTAACAGGAGATTAAATCAAAACCATCAAAACACACTCCTCCGGCCGGACCGGTGACCAGACATCGAACAGTCAATAGATTCGTGTCACTTGCAGTGGAACACAAACTGGCGTGTGATCAGTGCTGTGCAACACCAGAGCCTTATTCAATTGCCCTGATGAATACATTTAAATGCCATTCAGCCGTGCACGCATTTCACACATTTCACGTCGCATGCTCGCCATAAAGCGTTTTTTTTTTTTTGAAGGTTCAGCAAATGCTTATAATAACACCGCTTAGACGCATCTGTAGTAATCACGGATATTCAAATGGACGACGTCTCAGAAACGGTAGCGCGAGTCACCGAGCGACTCGCGCAAAAACCCTGGTTAAACCCACACTCGGCCCGGCGCCCGCCACCGAGCCCGCGGTAACACAAAAGGGATAATAATTACTGTGGTTCAAAGGCAGCCACGCTATTGTTTATCATCTGGAAAAAAAAAAAGAATCAAAGAGAGTTTTGAGACAAAAACACACAACAACCCCACATGTGAAATTCTAGACAATTCACATGTCATGTTTGTTTGTTTTTACATCTACAGTGTTCATTTCATATATATATATAAAAATCCCTAAAAAATAAAAAAGTCAACCTTACATAAAAGAAGTGAAATTTTACAATTATGAGCTCAGCTTTGTATGAAAAGCGTCAGTTTTAAATAAAGGAAGTCAGAATCAGGTTTAAAGTTGACTCTTTTTATTTCAGGTCGATCTCATAATTGTAAAATTTTCACTTCTTTTTATTTAAAGTCGACTTTTTTTTCCTCCTTAGATTTTTTTGCTTCAGACGTCCAGTTTGGTTTCCTCGTTCGTGACGCGGCGTTTCTCACGTAAATCACACGGAAGGAGCGTGTGACATGCCTGTGATTTTTTCCTCTCTCTAAATTTCCATCTAAATGCACTGCTTGTACATGACCGTCCACTCGTTTCTCCCTCTTTCTTTCTTTCTTTCTTTCTTTCTTTCTTTCTTTCTTTCTTTCTTTCTTTCTTTCTTCTCCTTTGTTTTGGTCTTGAGAACATTAGTTTCTTTCGTCTGTTTCCAAAAAGGAGTAAATCAAAACAAACCAAAAATACAAAACTAGTAAGAACATTTAAATAATCGGCAAAAATGTAACACGTGTGAAACAGAAGAGCTGCATTATTTTTCTTTTTATGATTTTACAGGAAGTTACCCGTCTTCTAAAAGGCAAGGACCAGAGACAGCGAGCGAGCTCAAGCGAGAGAGAACCTCTCTTTATTTATAACCTTCACACTCCTGCGAGCGTACTCCACGCATCACAGCTATTTCCTCATTTTTTTGGAGGTGAGAAAAACCTCGTAAGTGACAGCGTGGATGTGCGCTGTTCACATGAGGGGGATATGACCCAAGGACAGGAGCTAATTTATTAGCATGTGATTAGCGGCAGGGTGATTGAGCGGAGGCGAGGCGTGTCATGACGCCGCCGTGGCAGGGTTCGGGAACGCGGCGGGTGTCGGTGGAGCCCACTTCTGCGAAAGAACGCACACGTTTGTCTCGTCTATTAGCATCTCGCGGTGTCACATAGCCGCAGCAATCTCCAACCTTTTCCGCATCTCATTCGCGGCTCGCGCCGCGTCTCGGGGCTAGCTTTCGCTAATTCTGACACGGGGAACACTTTGGAAATGATTCTCTCTCATCCCGCATGCTTCGACAGGTCACTGCGCTTTCGCATATTCGCTCAGTAAACGATGAAAAGAGAGATTTTGGCTTTGGCAGAGGTCAGCCAGCATTTATAATTTATTTAATTATTTATTTATCTTGGTGGGGTTTTTTTTATTTGTTTGTTTGCTTGTTTTTTTTATTTATTGAATCATAAATTCAACAATAATTCATTTTTATAATCTTTGACAAAACAATATTGTTCTTAGCTTTGTTTTAGGGATTTCTGGATTGTTTTTTCCTGTGATGAAAGGTGGGCGGGGCTGCGTTCCGTAGAGGAGACATCATGTCGACCAAAGGACCAATAAGAATCTGTTCCCCACCGGCGTATACCAGCCTCAAGCTCAAAAACTAACATTACTTCTTCCCTGATGTCTCAAACGCGTGTTTGAGCAAACCGAATCTAGTTATGGCCAAAAAAAATAAAAATAATAAATAAAAACAGATATTTTTGACCCCGTTTTAGTTTTGGTGTCGCGTGTAAGGTTTAATCTGTACCTAGCATTGGACAAGTTGGATTTTAATCTAAATTAACGCACTGAAAATCCATGATGAAGATTTTTCAACATTAAAAGTGAAAAAAAAAAAACCCAAACAAACAATAAAGTTAATCTGATCTCTGCGAGCTTCACGCTGTGACACCAAGAACAAGCAAACGGCTCACTTGGGCCAATCAGCCCCTTTGTTTTTTATCCGAGCCAGACTCGAGCTTGAGTTGGCGATATCGTGATGTTAAGATCGAGTCTGCGAGACCGTTTCTGCCATAAAGGCTTCAAACGTGAGCTGGATTCCTGACGTGCGACGGCAGCGTCTTCTCTCACTTACGCTATGAAGGATGAGGCAACAATTCAATTCTTTTTTTTTTTTTAAAGAACTTTTAGATCTATTTTACTCTTTGTCTGTTAACTGTTTATTTACTCATGTCGACTGTTTGCTTCACACTAAACAAAACAATTCCAAAAGATTATTAAAGATTCATTCTAAGCTGCTTTGGCTAAAGGACCTCAGATTAAGACATATAGATATCAGTAATGGTTTGAATCGCTCGCGGACCCCGAGTCTGAACATGGACAACATTCCCCACGTAAATATTCACACAGTCTAGCTAACAGCTTTGTCCATCATGGCTCCACACCTCTAGATGGCGCTGTAGGAAGCTGATTATACCCTTACAAATAAAAATACAGGAAGTCGTTCTGTTGGGCGATGATGTAGAAAAGCCACTCCCGCAAATGGATCCTTGTTCAACCATTGTTGTGGGTTTCACAACAACAACAACAACAACAACAACAACAACAACAAATAATCAAAAACTGAGGAATAATTTCAGACATGGAATTACTTTTTACCGTGAGAAAGGATTTTTCTGTTTATTTTAGTACTATTTAGTGCTAAAGTAAATGCTAGGTTCTTACATTGAATAATTAGTGCAGTTTAATTAGGAGTTCACTATTTAAATGTTAGCTTGCAAGTCTTTGCTAATGTATTAGCAAACATGAGCAAATAATAATAATAATAATAATAATAATAATAATAATAATAATAATAATAAATACTTTCTTACTGATTAAATTAAATTAACTCTTTAAGCATCTACGTCTCTTGGCCATCTTTCCGGACACTTTTATGTTTGCATTTTGTGACTTTTATGACGTTGCGTTACCCTCAGTGTCACCTCGTATAACGCAGGCTAGTTGAATTCCCTTTTGCTCGTCTGAGTTTCATGTTTTAAACGAAGTAGCAAGTTCATTCTCAACTATTAACAGCTCTGCCCAGTACCTGCTGCATACTCGGCGTAAAAAGTCCTTGCACTTCTGACTACAGCCTATTACACGCCAATCACGTCTCTCCGTCTTCCCTGTTCTCTCCGTCCTCTCGCGCGTCCTTCCTAGGAACGATCAGAAGCACGTATTCACCAAGCAAGGCTGTTTCAGAAAGCCCAGGCATGCAGAATGAAGTGCTAACGCTATGAGATAAGAGTGTATGGTTGTGTGAGGTGCATTGTGGGAAGTTTGCTCCGTATGCATATAAGCGTGAATATGAATGAAGTTCGTCGACGAGCGTTTGTGTCATTATACATCAGCGCGGAGTTCTGTGAACGCAGGTCAGGAGTGCAAACACACACACACACACTCTTACTTCTCACCTCCGTGTCTCTCTCCGGCTCTCTCTCACACACACACACACACACACACACACACACACACACACACACACACACACACACACACACACACATGC